>JBBPBR010002104.1:0-13775 GCA_037974775.1 Cicer pinnatifidum | reverse complement strand
GGCTTATTCTTGTCCAATTAGGGTTTTTAACCGATCTTGTGCATCCAATAGGTGTGTTTGTGTCATTGGATGATCAATTAGGTCATTTTCGTCCTCCCTAGGCATATTATGGTCCAATTAGGGTTTTTAACCAATCTTGTGCATCCAATAGGTGTGTTTGTGTCATTGGATGATCAATTAGGTCACTTTCGTCCTCCCTAGGATTATTCTTGTCCAATTAGGTCATTTTCGTCCTCCATAGGCTTATTCTTTTCCAATTAGGGTTTTTAACCAATCTTTTGCATCCAATAAGTTCATTTGTGTCATTGGATTAACATTTAGGTCATTTTCGTCCTCCCTAGGCATATTCTTGTCCAATTAGGGTTTTTAACCAATCTTGTGCATCCAATAGGTGTGTTTGTGTCATTGGATGATCAATTAGGTTATTTTCATCCTCCTTAGGCTTATTCTTGTCCAATTAGGGTTTTTAACCAATCTTGTGCATCCAATAGGTGTGTTTGTGTCATTGGATGATCAATTAGGTCATTTTCGTCCTCCCTAGGCATATTCTTGTCCAATTAGGGTTTTTAACCAATCTTGTGCATCCAATAGGTGTGTTTGTGTCATTGGATGATCAATTAGGTCATTTTCGTCCTTCCTAGGCTTATTCTTGTCCAATTAGGGTTTTTAACCAATCTTGTGCATCCAATAAATTGAGTTGTGTCATTGGATTAACATTTAGGTCATTTTCGTCCTCCCTAGGCTTATTCTTGTCCAATTAGGGTTTTTAACCAATCTTGTGCATCCAATAGGTGTGTTTGTGTCATTGGATGATCAATTAGGTCATTTTCGTCCTCCCTAGGCATATTCTTGTCCAATTAGGGTTTTTAACCAATCTTGTGCATCCAATAGGTGTGTTTGTGTCATTGGATGATCAATTAGTTCATTTTCGTCCTCCCTAGGCTTATTCTTATCCAATTAGGGTTTTTAACCAATCTTGTGCATCCAATAGGTGTGTTTGTGTCATTGGATGATCAATTAGGTCATTTTCGTCCTCCCTAGGCTTATTCTTGTCCAATTAGGGTTTTTAACCAATCTTGTGCATCCAATAGGTGTGTTTGTGTTATTGGATGATCAATTAGGTCATTTACGTCCTCCCTAGGCTTATTCTTGTCAAATTAGGGTTTTTAACCAATCTTGTGCATCCAATAACTTTGTTTGTGTCATTGAATTAATATTTAGGTCATTTTCGTCCTCCCTAGGCATATTCTTGTCCAATTAGGGTTTTTAACCAATCTTGTGCATCCAATAGGTGTGTTTGTGTCATTGGATGATCAATTAGGTCATTTTCGTCCTCCCTAGGCTTATTCTTGTCCAATTAGGGTTTTTAACCAATCTTGTGCATCCAATAAGTTCATTTGTGTCATTGGATTAACATTTAGGTCATATCCGTCCTTCCTAGGCATATTCTTGTCCAATTAGGGTTTTTAACCAATCTTGTGCATCCAATAGGTGTGTTTGTGTCATTGGATGATCAATTAGGTCATTTTCGTCCTCCCTAGGCTTATTCTTGTCCATTTAGGGTTTTTAACCAATCTTGTGCATCCAATAGGTGTGTTTGTGTCATTGGATGATCAATTAGGTCATTTTCGTCCTCCCTAGGCTTATTCTTGTCCAATTAGGGTTTTTAACCAATCTTGTGCATCCAATAAGTTCATTTGTGTCATTGGGTGATCAATTAGGTCATTTTCGTCCTCCCTAGGCATATTCTTGTCTAACTAGGGTTTTTAACCAATCTTGTGCATCCAATAGGTGTGTTTGTGTCATTGGATGATCAATTAGGTCATTTTCGTCCTCCCTAGGCTTATTCTTGTCCAATTAGGGTTTTTAACCAATCTTGTGCATCCAATAGGTGTGTTTGTGTCATTGGATGATCAATTAGGTCATTTTCGTCCTCCCTAGGCTTATTCTTGTCCAATTAGGGTTTTTAACCAATCTTGTGCATCAAATAAGTTTGTTTTTGTCATTGAATTATTATTTAGGTCATTTTCGTCCTCCCTAGGCATATTCTTGTCCAATTAGGCTTTTTAACCAATCTTGTGCTTCCAATAGGTGTGTTTGTGTCATTGGATGATCAATTAGGTCATTTTCGTCCTCCCTAGGCTAATTCTTGTCCAATTAGGGTTTTTAACCAATCTTGTGCATCCAATAGGTGTGTTTGTGTCATTGGATGATCAATTAGGTCATTTTCGTCCTCCCTAGGCATATTCTTGTCCAATTAGGGTTTTTAACCAATCTTGTGCATCCAATAGGTGTGTTTGTGGCAATGGATGATCAATTAGATCATTTTCGTCATCCCTAGGCTTATTCTTGTCCAATTAGGGTTTTTAACCAATCTTGTGCATCCAATAGGTGTGTTTGTGTCATTGGATGATCAATTTAGGTCATTTTCGTTCTCCCTAGGCATATTCTTGTCCAATTAGGGTTTTTAATCAATCTTGTGCATCCAATAGGTGTGTTTGTGTCATTGGATGATCAATTAGGTCATTTTCGTCCTCCCTAGGCTTATTCTTGTCCAATTAGGGTTTTTAACCAATCTTGTGCATCCAATAACTTTGTTTGTGTCCTTGAATTAATATTTAGGTCATTTTCGTCCTCCCTAGGCATATTCTTGTCCAATTAGGGTTTTTACACCAATCTTGGGCTTCCAATAGGTGTGTTTGTGTCATTGGATGATCAATTAGGTCATTTTCGTCCTCCCTAGGCTTATTCTTGTCCAATTAGGGTTTTTAACCAATCTTGTGCATCCAATAGGTGTGTTTGTGTCATTGGATGATCAATTAGGTCATTTTCGTCCTCCCTAGGCTTATTCTTGTCCAATTAGGGTTTTTAACCAATCTTGTGCATCCAATAAGTTTGTTTGTGTCATTGAATTATATTTAGGACATTTTCGTCCTCCCTAGGCATATTCTTTTCCAATTAGGGTTTTTAACCAATCTTGTGCATCCAATAGGTGTGTTTGCGGCAATGGATGATCAATTAAGTCATTTTCGTCCTCCCTAGGCTTATTCTTGTCCAATTAGGGTTTTTAACCAATCTTGTGCATCCAATAGGTGTGTTTGTGTCATTGGATGATCAATTAGGTCATTTTCGTCCTCCCTAGGCTTATTCTTGTCCAATTAGGGTTTTTAACCAATCTTGTGCATCCAATAGGTGTGTTTGTGTCATTGGATGATCAATTAGGTCATTTTCGTCCTCCCTAGACTTGTTCTTGTCAAATTAGGATTTTTAACCAATCTTGTGCATCCAATAACTTTGTTTGTGTCATTGAATTAATATTTAGGTCATTTTCGTCCTCCCTAGGCATATTCTTGTCCAATTAGGGTTTTCAACCAATCTTGTGCATCCAATAGGTGTGTTTGTGTCATTGGATGATCAATTAGGTCATTGTCGTCCTCACTAAGCTTATTCTTGTCCAATTAGGGTTTTTAACAAATCTTGTGCATCCAATAAGTTCATTTGTGTCATTGAATGATCAATTAGGTCATTTTCGTCCTCCCTAGGCTTATTCTTGTCCAATTAAGGTTTTTAACCGATCTTGTGCATCCAATAGGTGTGTTTGTGTCATTGGATGATTAATTAGGGCATTTTCGTCCTCCCTAGGCTTATTCTTGTCCAATTAGGGTTTTTAACCAATCTTGTGCCTCCAATAGGTGTGTTTGTGTCATTGGATGATCAATTAGGTCATTTTCGTCCTCCATAGACTTATTCTTGTCAAATTAGGGTTTTTAACCAATCTTGTGCATCCAATAACTTTGTTTGTGTCATTGAATTAATATTTAGGTCATTTTCGTCCTCCCTAGGCTTATTCTTGTCCAATTAGGGTTTTTAACCAATCTTGTGCATCCAATAAGTGTGTTTGTGTCATTGGATGATCAATTAGGTCATTTTCGTCCTCCCTAGGCATATTCTTGTCCAACTAGGGTTTTAAACCAATCTTGTGCATCCAATAAGTGTGTTTGTGTCATTGGATGATCAATTAGGTCATTTTCGTCCTCTCTAGTCTTTTTCTTGTCCAATTAGGGTTTTTAACCAATCTTGTGCATCCAATAGGTGTGTTTGTGTCATTGGATGATCAATTAGGTCATTTTCGTCCTCCCTAGGCTTATTCTTGTCCAATTAGGGTTTTTAACCAATCTTGTGCATCCAATAGGTGTGTTTGTGTCATTGGATGATCAATTAGGTCATTTTCGTCCTCCCTAGGCTTATTCTTGTCCAATTAGGGTTTTTAACCAATCTTGTGCATCCAATAAGTTCATTTATGTCATTGGATTAACATTTAGCTCATTTTCGTCCTCCCTAGGCATATTCTTATCCAATTAGGGTTATTAACCAATCTTGTGCATCCAATTAGTTGAGTTGTGTCATTGAATTAATATTTAGGTCATTTTCGTCCTCCCTAGGCATATTCTTGTCCAATTAGGGTTTTTAACCAATCTTGTGCATCCAATTGGTGTGTTTGTGTCATTGGATGATCAATTAGGTCATTTTCGTCCTCCCTAGGCTTATTCTTGTCCAATTAGGGTTTTTAACCAATCTTGTGCATCCAATAAGTTCATTTGTGTCATTGGATTAACATTTAGCTCATTTTCGTCCTCCCTAGGCATATTTTTATCCAATTAGGGTTATTAACCAATCTTGTGCATCCAATAAGTTGAGTTGTGTCATTGAATTAATATTTAGGTCATTTTCATCCTCCCTAGGCATATTCTTGTCCAATTAGGGTTTTTAACCAATCTTGTGCCTCCAATTGGTGTGTTTGTGTCATTGGATGATTAATTAGGTCATTTTCGTCCTCCCTAGGCTTATTCTTGTCCAATTAGGGTTTTTAACCAATCTTGTGCATCCAATAGGTGTGTTTGTGTCATTGGATGATCGATTAGGTCATATTCGTCCTCCCTAGGCATATTCTTGTCCAATTAGGGTTTTTAACCAATCTTGTGCATCCAATAGGTGTGTTTGTGTCATTGGATGATCAATTAGGTCATTTTCGTCCTCCCTAGGCTTATTCTTGTCCAATTAGGGTTTTTAGCCAATCTTGTGCATCCGATAAGTTTGTTTGTGTCATTGAATTAATATTTATGTCATTTTCGTCCTCCCTAGGCATATTCTTGTCCAATTAGGATTTTTAACCAATCTTGTACATCCAATTAGTGTGTTTGTGTCATTGGATGATCAATTAGGTCATTTTCGTCCTCCCTAGGCTTATTCTTGTCATATTAGGGTTTTTAACCAATCTTGTGCATCCAATAAGTTGAGTTGTTTCAATGAATTAATATTTAGGTCATTTTCGTCCTCACTAGGCATATTCTTGTCCAATTAGGGTTTTTAACCAATCTTGTGCATCCAATAGGTGTGCTTGCGTCATTGGATGATCAATTAGGTCATTTTCGTCCTCGCTAGGCTTATTCTTGTCCAATTAGGGTTTTTAACCAATCTTGTGCATCCAATAGGTGTGTTTGTGTCATTGGATGATCAATTAGGTCATTTTCGTCCTCCCTAGGCATATTCTTGTCCAATTAGGGTTTTTAACCAATCTTGTGCATCCAATAGGTGTGTTTGTGTCATTGGATGATCAATTAGGTCATTTTCGTCCTCCCTAGGCTTATTCTTGTCCAATTAGGGTTTTTAACCAATCTTGTGCATCCAATAGGTGTGTTTGTGTCATTGGATAATCAATTAGGTCATTTTCGTCCTCCCTTGGCTTATTCTTGTGCAATTAGGGTTTTTAATCAATCTTGTGCATCTAATAGGTGTGTTTGTGTCATTGGATGATCAATTAGGTCATTTTCGTCCTCCCTAGGCTTATTCTTGCCCAATAAAGGTTTTTAACCAATCTTGTGCATCCAATAAGTTGAGTTGTGTCATTGGATTAACATTTAGGTCATTTTCGTCCTCCCTAGGCTTATTCTTGTCCAATTAGGGTTTTTATCCAATCTTGTGCATCCAATAGGTGTGTTTGTGTCATTGGATGATCAATTAGGTCATTTTCGTCCTCCCTTGGCTTATTCTTGTCCAATTAGGGTTTTTAACCAATCTTGTGCATCCAATAGGTGTGTTTGTGTCATTGGATGACCAATTAGGTCATTTTCGTCCTCCCTAGGCTTATTCTTGTCCAATTAGGGTTTTTAACAATTCTTGTGCATCCAATAGGTGTGTTTGTGGCAATGGATGATCAATTAGGTCATTTTCGTCCTCCCTAGGCATATTCTTGTCCAATTAGGGTTTTTAACCAATCTTGTGCATCCAATAGGTGTGTTTGTGTCATTGGATGATCAATTAGGTCATTTTCGTCCTCCCTAGGCTTATTCTTGTCCAATTAGGGTTTTTAACCAATCTTGTGCATCCAATAGGTGTGTTTGTGTCATTGGATGATCAATTGGGTCATTTTCTTCCTCCCTAGGAATATTTTTATCCAATTAGGGTTTTTAACAAATCTTGTGCATCCAATAGGTTTGTTTGTTTCATTGAATTAATATTTAGGTCATTTTTGTCCTCTCTAGGCATATTCTTGTCCAATTAGGGTTTTTAACCAATCTTGTGCATCCAATAAGTTTGTTTGTGTCAATGAATTAATATTTAGGTCATTTTTGTCCTCCCTAGGCATATTCTTGTCCAATTAGGGTTTTTAACCAATCTTGTGCATCCAATAGGTGTGTTTGTGTCATTGGATGATCAATTAGGTCATTTTCGTCCTCCCTAGGCTTATTCTTGTCCAATTAGGGTTTTTAACCAATCTTGTGCATCCAATAGGTGTGTTTGTGTCATTGGATGATCAATTAGGTCATTTTCGTCCACCCTAGGCTTATTCTTGTCCAAGTAGGGTTTTTAACCAATCTTGTGCATCCGATAAATTTGTTTGTGTCATTGAATTAATATTTAGGTCATTTTCGTCCTCCCTAGGCATATTCTTGTCCAATTAGGGTTTTTAACCAATCTTGTGCATCCAATAGGTGTGTTTGTGACATTGGATGATCAATTAAGTCATTTATGTCCTCCCTAGGCATATTCTTGTCCAATTAGGGTTTTTAACCAATCTTGTGCATCCAATAGGTGTGTTTGTGTCATTGGATGATCAATTAGGTCATTTTCGTCCTCCCTAGGCATATTCTTGTCCAATTAGGGTTATTCACCGATCTTGTGCATCCAATAGGTGTGTTTGTGTCATTGGATGATCAATTAGGTCATTTTCGTCCTCCCTAGGCTTATTCTTGTCCAATTAGGGTTTTTAACCAATCTTGTGCATCCAATAGGTGTGTTTGTGTCATTGGATGATCAATTAGGTCATTTTTCGTCCTCCCTAAGCTTATTCTTGTCCAATTAGGGTTTTTAACCAATCTTATGCATCCAATAGGTGTGTTTGTGTCATTGGATGATCAATTAGGTCATTTTCGTCCTCCCTAGGCTTATTCTTGTCCAATTAGGGTTTTTAACCAATCTTGTGCATCCAATAGGTGTGTTTGTGTCATTGGATGATCAATTAGGTCATTTTCGTCCTCCCTAGGCTTATTCTTGTCCAATTAGGGTTTTTAACCAATCTTGTGCATCCAATAGGTGTGTTTGTGTCATTGGATGATCAATTTGCTCATTTTCGTCCTCCCTAGGCTTATTCTTGTCCAATTAGGGTTTTTAACCAATCTTGTGCATCCAATAGGTGTGTTTGTGTCATTGGATGATCAATTAGGTCATTTTCGTCCTCCCTAGGCTTATTCTTGTCCAATTAGGGTTTTTAACCAATCTTGTGCATCCAATAGGTGTGTTTGTGTCATTGGATTATCAATTAGGTCGTTTTCGTCCTCCCTAGGCTTATTCTTGTCCAATTAGGGTTTTTAACCAATCTTGTGCATCCAATAGGTGTGTTTGTGTCATTGGATGATCAATTAGGTCATTTTCGTCCTCCCTAGGCTTATTCTTGTCCAATTAGGGTTTTTAACCCATTTTGTGCATCCAATAGGTGTGTTTGTGTCATTGGATGATCAATTAGGTCATTTTCGTCCTCCCTAGGCTTATTCTTGTCCAATTAGGGTTTTTAACCAATCTTGTGCATCCAATAAGTTGAGTTGTGTCATTGGATTAACATTAAGGTCATTTTCATTCTCCCTAGGCTTATTCTTGTCCAATTAGGGTTTTTAACCAATCTTGTGCATCCAATAGGTGTGTTTGTGTCATTGGATGATCAATTAGGTCATTTTCGTCCTCCCTAGGCTTATTCTTGTCCAATTAGGGTTTTTAACCAATCTTGTGCATCCAATAGGTGTGTTTGTGTCATTGGATGATCAATTAGGTCATTTTCGTCCTCCCTAGGCTTATTCTTGTCCAATTAGGGTTTTTAACCAATCTTGTGCATCCAATAGGTGTGTTTGTGTCATTGGATGATCAATTAGGTCATTTTCGTCCTCCCTAGGCTTATTCTTGTCCAATTAGGGTTTTTAACCAATCTTGTGCATCCAATAAGTGTGTTTGTGTCATTGGATGATCAATTAGGTCATTTTCGTCCTCCCTAGGCTTATTCTTGTCCAATTAGGGTTTTTAACCAAACTTGTGCATCCAATAGATGTGTTTGTGTCATTGGATGATCAATTAGGTCATTTTCGTCCTCCCTAGGCTTATTCTTGTCCAATTAGGGTTTTTAACCAATCTTGTGCATCCAATAAGTTCATTTGTGTCATTGGGTTAACATTTAGGTCATATCCGTCCTCCCTAGGCATATTCTTGTCCAATTAGGGTTTTTAACCAATCTTGTGCATCCAATAGGAGTGTTTGAGTCATTGGATGATCATTTAGGTCATTTTCATCCTCCCTAAGCATATTCTTGTCCAATTAGGGTTTTTAACCAATCTTGTGCATCCAATAGATGTGTATGTGTCATTGGATGATCAATTAGGTCATTTTCGTCCTCCCTAATCATATTCTTGTCCAATTAGGGTTTTTAACCAATCTTGTGCATCCAATAGATGTGTTTGTGTCATTGGATGATCAATTAGGTCATTTTCGTCCTCCCTAAGCATATTCTTGTCCAATTAGGGTTTTTAACCATTCTTGTGCATCCAATAGGTGTGTTTGTGTCATTGGATGATCAATTAGGTCATTTTGGTCCTCCCTAGGCTTATTCTTGTCCAATTAGGGTTTTTAACCAATCTTGTGCATCCAATAGGTGTGTTTGTGTCATTGGATGATCAATTAGGTCATTTTCGTCCTCCCTAGGCTTATTCTTGTCCAATTAGGGTTTTTAACCAATCTTGTGCATCCAATAAGTTCATTTGTGTCATTGGATTAACATTTAGCTTATTTTCGTCCTCCCTAGGCATATTCTTATCCAATTAGGGTTATTAACCAATCTTGTGCATCCAATAAGTTGAGTTCGGTCATTGAATTAATATTTAGGTCATTTTCGTCCTCCCTAGGCATATTCTTGTCCAATTAGGGTTTTTAACCAATCTTGTGCATCCAATTGGTGTGTTTGTGTCATTGGATGATCAATTAGGTCATTTTCGTCCTCCCTAGGCTTATTCTTGTCCAATTAGGGTTTTTAACCAATCTTGTGCATCCAATAAGTTCATTTGTGTCATTGGATTAACATTTAGCTCATTTTCGTCCTCCCTAGGCATATTTTTATCCAATTAGGGTTATTAACCAATCTTGTGCATCCAATAAGTTGAGTTGTGTCATTGAATTAATATTTAGGTCATTTTCATCCTCCCTAGGCATATTCTTGTCCAATTAGGGTTTTTAACCAATCTTGTGCATCCAATTGGTGTGTTTGTGTCATTGGATGATTAATTAGGTCATTTTCGTCCTCCCTAGGCTTATTCTTGTCCAATTAGGGTTTTTAACCAATCTTGTGCATCCAATAGGTGTGTTTGTGTCATTGGATGATCGATTAGGTCATATTCGTCCTCCCTAGGCATATTCTTGTCCAATTAGGGTTTTTAACCAATCTTGTGCATCCAATAGGTGTGTTTGTGTCATTGGATGATCAATTAGGTCATTTTCGTCCTCCCTAGGCTTATTCTTGTCCAATTAGGGTTTTTAACCAATCTTGTGCATCCGATAAGTTTGTTTGTGTCATTGAATTAATATTTAGGTCATTTTCGTCCTCCCTAGGCATATTCTTGTCCAATTAGGATTTTTAACCAATCTTGTACATCCAATTAGTGTGTTTGTGTCATTGGATGATCAATTAGGTCATTTTCTTCCTCCCTAGGCTTTTTCTTGTCATATTAGGGTTTTTAACCAATCTTGTGCATCCAATAAGTTGAGTTGTTTCAATGAATTAATATTTAGGTCATTTTCGTCCTCACTAGGCATATTCTTGTCCAATTAGGGTTTTTAACCAATCTTGTGCATCCAATAGGTGTGCTTGTGTCATTGGATGATCAATTAGGTCATTTTCGTCCTCGCAAGGCTTATTCTTGTCCAATTAGGGTTTTTAACCAATCTTGTGCATCCAATAGGTGTGTTTGTGTCATTGGATGATCAATTAGGTCATTTTCGTCCTCCCTAGGCATATTCTTGTCCAATTAGGGTTTTTAACCAATCTTGGGCATCCAATAGGTGCGTTTGTGTCATTGGATGATCAATTAGGTCATTTTCGTCCTCCCTAGGCTTATTCTTGTCCAATTTGGGTTTTTAACCAACCTTGTGCATCCAATAGGTGTGTTTGTGTCATTGGATGATCAATTAGGTCATATTCGTCCTCCCTAGGCATATTCTTGTCCAATTAGGGTTTTTAACTAATCTTGTGCATCCAATAGGTGTGTTTGTGTCATTGGATGATCAATTAGGTCATTTTCGTCCTCCCTAGGCATATTCTTGTCAAATTAGGGTTTTTAACCAATCTTGTGCATCCCATAGGTGTGTTTGTTTCATTGGATGATCAATTAGGTCATTTTCGTCCTCCCTAGGCATATTCTTGTCCAATTAGGGTTTTTAACGAATCTTGTGCATCCAATTGGTGTGTTTGTGACATTGGATGATCAATTAGGTCATTTTCGTCCTCCCTAGGGTTATTCTTGTCCAATTAGGGTTTTTAACCAATCTTGTGCATCCAATAAGTTGAGTTGTGTCATTGGATTAACATTTAGGTGATTTTCGTCCTCCCTAGGCTTATTCTTGTCCAATTAGGGTTTTTAACCAATCTTGTGCATCCAATAGGTGTGCTTGTGTCATTGGATGATCAATTAGGTTATTTTCGTCCTCCCTAGGCTTATTCTTGTCCAATTAGGGTTTTTAACCAATCTTGTGCATCCAATAGGTGTGTTTGTGTCATTGGATGACCAATTAGGTCATTTTCGTCCTCCTTAGGCGTATTCTTGTCCAATTAGGGTTTTTAACCAATCTTGTGCATCCATTAGGTGTGTTTGTGGCAATGGATGATCAATTAGGTCATTTTCGTCCTCCCTAGGCTTATTCTTGTCCAATTAGGGTTTTTAACCAATCTTGTGCATCCAATAGGTGTGTTTGTGTCATTGGATGATCAATTAGGTTATTTTCGTCCTCCCTAGGCTTATTCTGGTCCAATTAGGGTTTTTAACTAAACTTGTGCATCCAATAGGTGTGTTTGTGTCATTGGATGATCAATTAGGTCATTTTCGTCCTCCCTAGGCTTATTCTTGTCCAATTAGGGTTTTTAACCAATCTTGTGCATCCAATAGGTGTGTTTGTGTCATTGGATGATCAATTAGGTCATTTTTCGTCCTCCCTAAGCTTATTCTTGTCCAATTAGGGTTTTTAACCAATCTTATGCATCCAATAGGTGTGTTTGTGTCATTGGATGATCAATTAGGTCATTTTCGTCCTCCCTAGGCTTATTCTTGTCCAATTAGGGTTTTTAACCAATCTTGTGCATCCAATAGGTGTGTTTGTGTCATTGGATGATCAATTAGGTCATTTTCGTCCTCCCTAGGCTTATTCTTGTCCAATTAGGGTTTTTAACCAATCTTGTGCATCCAATAGGTGTGTTTGTGTCATTGGATGATCAATTAGGTCATTTTCGTCCTCCCTAGGCTTATTCTTGTCCAATTAGGGTTTTTAACCAATCTTGTGCATCCAATAGGTGTGTTTGTGTCATTGGATGATCAATTTGCTCATTTTCGTCCTCCCTAGGCTTATTCTTGTCCAATTAGGGTTTTTAACCAATCTTGTGCATCCAATAAGTTTGTTTGTGTCATTGAATTAATATTTAGTTCATTTTCGTCCTCCCTAGGCATCATCTTGTCCAATTAGGGTTTTTAACCAATCTTGTGCATCCAATAGGTGTGTTTGTGTCATTGGATGATCAATTAGGTCATTTTCGTCCTCCCTAGGCTTATTCTTGTCCAATTAGGGTTTTTAACCAATCTTGTGCATCCAATAAGTTCATTTGTGTCATTGGATGATTAATTAGGTCATTTTCGCCCTGCCTAGGCATATTCTTGTCCAACTAGGGTATTAACCCAATCTTGTGCATCCAATAGGTGTGTTTGTGTCATTGGATGATCAATTAGGTCATTTTCGTCCTCCCTAGGCTTATTCTTGTCCAATTAGGGTTTTTAACCAATCTTGTGCATCCAATAGGTGTGTTTGTGTCATTGGATGATCAATTAGGTCATTTTCGTCCTCCCTGGGCTTATTCTTGTCCAATTAGGGTTTTTAATAAATCTTGTGCATCCAATAAGTTCATTTGTGTCATTGGATGATCAATTAGGTCATTTTCGTCCTCCCTAGGCATATTCTTGTCCAACTAGGGTTTTTAACCAATCTTGTGCATCCAATAGGTGTGTTTGTGTCATTGGATGATCAATTAGGTCATTTTCGTCCTCCCTAGGCTTATTCTGGTCCAATTAGAGTTTTTAACCAATCTTATGCATCCAATAGGTGTGTTTGTGTCATTGGATGATCAATTAGGTCATTTTCGTCCTCCCTAGGCTTATTCTTGTCCAATTAGGGTTTTTAACCAATCTTGTGCATCCAATAGGTGTGTTTGTGTCATTGGATGATCAATTAGGTCATTTTCGTCCTCCCTAGGCTTATTCTTGTCCAATTAGGGTTTTTAACCAATCTTGTTCATCCTATAGGTGTGTTTGTGTCATTGGATTATCAATTAGGTCATTTTCGTCCTCCCTAGGCTTATTCTTGTCCAATTAGGGTTTTTAACCGATCTTGTGCATCCAATAGGTGTGTTTGTGTCATTGGATGATCAATTAGGTCATTTTCGTCCTCCCTAGGCATATTATGGTCCAATTAGGGTTTTTAACCAATCTTGTGCATCCAATAGGTGTGTTTGTGTCATTGGATGATCAATTAGGTCACTTTCGTCCTCCCTAGGATTATTCTTGTCCAATTAGGTCATTTTCGTCCTCCATAGGCTTATTCTTTTCCAATTAGGGTTTTTAACCAATCTTTTGCATCCAATAAGTTCATTTGTGTCATTGGATTAACATTTAGGTCATTTTCGTCCTCCCTAGGCATATTCTTGTCCAATTAGGGTTTTTAACCAATCTTGTGCATCCAATAGGTGTGTTTGTGTCATTGGATGATCAATTAGGTTATTTTCATCCTCCTTAGGCTTATTCTTGTCCATTTAGGGTTTTTAACCAATCTTGTGCATCCGATAAGTTTGTTTGTGTCATTAAATTAATATTTAGGTCATTTTCGTCCTCCCTAGGCATATTCTTGTCCAATTAGGGTTTTAAACCAATCTTGTGCATCCAATAGGTGTGTTTGTGTCATTGGATGATCAATTAGGTCATTTTCGT
>JBBPBR010002103.1:0-13791 GCA_037974775.1 Cicer pinnatifidum | reverse complement strand
TTATTTTATTTATCTATTTTATTTATTTTTATTCTATTTATTTATTCATTTATTTATTTATTCATCCATTTATTTATTTTAATGAACTAATCTAAAATCAACTTATTTATTAGATGTAACTTATTTTAATTTTTGAGTTTGTTAGAACACAAGTAGTACAACTTGATAGTTCTAAAACTCTCTTTATTTATTTATTTTATTTTATTTTAATCTATTTATTTAGTCATTCATTTATTTATTTTAATGAACTAATCTAAAATCAATTTATTTATTAGATGTGACTCTTTTTTATCTTTGAGTTGTTAAAACACAAGTTGTACTACTTGATAGTTTTGAAACTCAATTTAAAAATCAAGAGTAATAAAATATATTTTTAGAGGATTAAATTAGATGTGACATCTTCTTTATTCCTTGAGTTTTGGGACACAAATTGTACAATTTGATTGTCCTAAAACTCATATTTTAAAATATTTACTCAAATCAAAATCTTTTATTTATTTATTTATTTTTTTTTATTTTTTTTATTATTTTGTCAAAATATTTTTTATCACAAAATAAATTTTCTTTAAAACACACTCAACACATCCGTTTTTTTTAACCAAGAACTACGTAGTTTTGATTTCTCCATCGCACCGGGAGATACGTAGGAGCAAGATCACATTCTTGTCAAGCACATAAATAAAAATTTCTTTTTTTTTTCTCTTATTTGTTAAGTACATATTTATTTCAAAATCATATTTTAAAAATAGTAATAATTGTTATTCATATTTAATAATAAAGAAAAATAAATATACTTAAGTTAAAATTAAATTTGCACAATTAATTATAGGTAACCGTTTTTAACGGATGTTGTAGGGTGCTAATACCTTCCCTACGCATAATCGACTCCCGAACTCAAATTTGGTTTCAAAGACCTTTTATTTTTTATTTTTAAGGGTTTCCCAATATTTTCCCTATTTTAAAATAAATTTTGGTGGCGACTCCATTGAATTCGAGAAACACTCGAAATTTTAGGCCGCGACAGCTGGCGACTCCACTGGGGACATTTTAGAGAGTCAGGCCTAATAAATTAATTGTGCATAATTTTTAACTTTTTATTTTTATTTTTATTTTTGTTTGTTTTTTTATCTGTTTATTATTTTTTAATAAGTATTAGTTGGCATTATAATATTTTTTAAGCTTGTTGATTATTCTTATTTATTTATGTATTTCTTTATTCAGTTATTTATATATTTATTCATTTATTTATTTATTATGTATATATATTTTATTATCGTCATGGAGTTATTAAATTATACTTATTTCACACCCTACACTTTTACTAAGACACACACTTATGAGTGGAACCTTACACCCCGGGTTTGAACAAAACTTAAGTTTAGTTTCGAGGTTGTGTAGTGTTAGCCTTCTGGATGTACATCCTATTTGGTTAGCATGAAAATCTCACCTAGAGTTTGATCTTATTGAGGGCATTGTCACTCCAAATAGTTTACCTATTATTGTTGACAATACTCCAAAATAAGATTATTGGCTCTAGGAACCGTGTTTAGAACTATAAAGCCACCCTTGTAAGATTTTCACTACATAAGCCGATAGACCATTTCATCATAAGAATATTTATATAAGTAAAAATACCTCATATATTCATTCAAAATGTTATGTATTCACAACTGTCATTCTACCTAATTGCATTCATATTTCATGACATTGTTTATTTTGAAAATAAATTGGCATTTTGCATCAATTTTTAGGATTGTTGGGGAATCATAAGAATCTTAGTCTCGTGTTAAATTAAAGTAGACAATGGGATCAGAAAGAAGAAAAACTTTACTTTTAAAATTCAAACAACATTATTTGAAAAGTTTAAGAGACATCAGCAATCAAATGAAAACTATACAACGTGATAGTTTCTTTCTCAAATATGGGAAGATCCTAAATCTCTTGGCAGTAAATGTGCAAACAGGGGCCCTCACAGCTTTGGCTCAGTATTACGATCCTCTCTTAAGATGTTTCACCTTTCAAGACTTTCAGTTGGCCCCGACATTAGAGGAATTTGAACGAATATTGGGTTACCCCTTAGAGAAAGGAAATCCTTATCGATATACTGGGCAACCACCGAAATTGGATGCAATATCTAAAGTATTGAAAATCAACATAAGAGAGTTGGACAGTATAAAAGAGGAAAAAGGAGCTGTTCATGGCTTTTCAAGGAAATATCTAGAGCAAAAGTGTCGTGATTTAGCCGCTAAAAAGAATGGAGTAGTTTTATAGATGTTTTGGCTCTGATTATCTATGGCATTGTTTTATTCCCAAACCTTGATAATTTTGTAGATTTTGCTGCCATCAATGTCTTCTTAGCTTTTAACCAATATAATCAAAATCCAGTTCCTGCAATTCTTGTTGATGTCTACTACTCTCTACATATGCGGCATGAGAAGAAAGGGGGAACTATTTTGTGTTGTGCTCCAGTGCTGTATACTTGGTTCATGTCTCATATGTTCAAAAGAGGGTATCATATTGGAATTAAAAATAATCGTGAATGGGCTCAGAGTATAGCTAGCCTTACCGGAGACACAATTTCATGGTATCATAGAGAACAAGGGGTGGAAGAAGTAATATGTCAATGCGGAGATTTCCCAAATGTTCCTCTCATGGGAACCAAAGGATGTATTAATTATAATCCAGTGGTAGCTTTGAGACAGCTTGGCTACCCTATGTTGGAAAAACCAGATGATAAGTCATTGGAAGCTTTTATTTTGCACAATACGGGTATGGTAGACCCACCGATGTTGCGAAGGATAAGTCGAGCTTGGGAAAAGGTCATTAGAAAAGGAAAAGTACTTGGATGCAGAAGTTGCAGCACAAAAGAACCCTACCGACAATGGCTCAAAAATAGAGTCCAAGAAATCAAGTTGCCTTTCCACAGTACACCTTCGAGTGATCAGGAAATATCTGAACCTACTCTTGCTAACAATGAAGAGATAGAAGAACTCAAAGCATTATTGTTGAAATCCGAAGAGGAGAAAAAAGAGCTAGAAGCGAAGTTAGAAAAAGTCTCCCAAGAGAATGAGAATTTACGATCAGAAAACACTTGCAAAGGTCAGTTTATTGAAAGAAGTAACAAGAGGTTGAAAGTTGAAAAAGGAAATAAACTTGACATACAAGATTGTTTGAGAGGTGCAAATGAAGAGTTAGATGTGCGAAGGCAAGAAAAGAATGCAGCTATCGAAGAGGCCTATATGTGGAAGCAGTTGTGGACAAAATCAGCAAGCTCTGAGAAGAAGATAAAAAAAGAGTTTGAAGATTTAAAGAAACAACTGAAAGAAATGGTAGTTGAGTATGAGAGTCAAGTAAGGAATGAGAGGCAGCACAATGAAGAAATTGAAGAATTACTCTCAAAACATCAAGACGCACTAAAAATAGAAATGGAGAATTCTAGTGAGCTGAAGAATTACATTGATTACCAAGAAAAGATCTATAGTGACCTAAAGGACGAAACCATATATTGGGAGGATCGATTTATGATGTTGCTAGGTCAATTAAAGAATCAAGAGATTTATAAAGAGCTGGAAGATAAAGGAAGACATTGGAAAGACTGCTTTTCAAAATTGGCAATGCTTGCTAATCAAGCAGTCTTAAAAATTCCAAAGCATCTAAGAGAGATTGATGCGGTAATGCATCCGTTGAATACTCCAGTCAAAGTCTACAAGTTCTTCGAATATTGCAAAAATTTGGTAGAAGAATTGGAGGAGAAGATTGGTTGTCCTATCAAAAGAGAAGATTGAAATCCAACAGTTAATGTAGTTTTTTAATTTAAATACGATGTACTCTTTCTCTTATCAATGAAGGTTTTCTATTTTGATTTCTAGTCCTCATAT
The DNA here is from genome assembly GCA_037974775.1 of Cicer pinnatifidum. Lineage (NCBI taxonomy): Eukaryota > Viridiplantae > Streptophyta > Magnoliopsida > Fabales > Fabaceae > Cicer > Cicer pinnatifidum. Next base: position 9,913 of record JBBPBR010002103.1, on the reverse strand, counting down.
TTTCTTCACTAATAATTTGTTCTAAGGCATATGATTCCCCAATATCCAACTATCATAATTCACCAATTGATTTCATTTCCATCACACTCATATTTTAATACTCATAGAAAATTTATTTTATTTATTTATTTATTCTTTTTTTTTATATAAAAAAAAACAGAAAAAATCAATAAAGCTGATTCCCCGACACCCTTATCGAACGCGCGCGAATTCTAAGATCATGGATGAACTCGAGCAAAACCAAGAGGTGATAAGAGCGGATGTCAACCAACTAAAGGAAAAGGTCGATCAAATTCTGGAAGCTATACAGGCTTTGGCAAGGAAGGAGAATACAGATGGGGATCCTCCGATTGTAAATGAAGAACACCAAACTACTCCTTCTCACCCACCGGGTTTTACCCCGACTAACCAACAATTCCACACAGCAACTATGCAATTTCCTATATATGGTCTCCCGCCTGGTTATACTCCGCCTGTAGTCATCAACCCTACAGAAAATAACCAAAACCACTCATCTGTCAACCCCCAAAACTTAAACCAATCACAAATCCCTCCTCATCTGGGGTATGTGCCACCCCAAAACACTATACCCACAGAAAACATTCCATATAGTGTACCTCAAATGCCCCATTTTGATGCTAACGGGAATTGGCATCAATCTCACATTGGGGATGACACACAATCAAAGGAAAAATTTCATGTCTTAGAGGAACGAATCAAAGCAATTGAGGGACATAATGTATATGGTCTCGAAGCTTTCGACATGTGTTTGGTTCCTGATGTGACTATCCCTCCAAAATTCAAGGTTCCCGACTTTGAAAAATACAAAGGCAACACATGTCCTAAAAATCATCTAACTATGTATTGTAGAAAAATGGCTTCACATGCTCATAACGATAAACTTCTCATTCATTTTTTTCAAGATAGTTTGAGTGGGGCATCGTTAAGTTGGTATATGCATCTTGAGCGAAGTCGTATTCGTTCATGGAAAGACTTGGCTGATGCTTTCTTGAGGCAATACAGGTACAACATTGACATGGCCCCTGATAGGATGCAATTGCAAAATGCATTGAAAAAGGACAACGAAGCTTTCAAAGAATACGCGCAACGGTGGAGGGAAATGGCATCTCAAGTAGAACCTCCATTATCTGAAAAAGAAATGGTTGGTATGTTTATGGATACTCTTCAGTCGCCTTTTTATGATAAGATGATTGGGAGTATGTCATCAAACTTTTCTGACCTTGTCATGATAGGAGAAAGGATAGAAAGTGGGATGCGGAGTGGCAAGATCATATGTTCAGCGACTAGCATAAAAAGGCCCCAACCGACACTCACAAAAAAGAAAGAAGGGGACGCTAACGCTGTAATGGTAAACCCGAGAGTCTCCTATTTTCCACCCATAAATTCTTATCGACCCCCAAACTTCCAGCCCCCGATACCACAAGCTCCTTACATTCCTTATCCATATATGGCCGCAACCACACAAGCTTCATATCACCCTTCAAGACCACCTTTTTATCAACCACCACCTACCGCATTTTCCCAACAAGGTCAATGGAACCAAAGTCCAATCTCAAATCACTACCGACCACCTGTCAATCAAAAAAGGATAACCCGTTTTGACCCAATTCCTGTCACGTACAGCCAATTATTGCCGCACTTACTCCAAAATTCAATGGTAGTCCTGAGGCCAATGAAACCTCTAGAACCACCTTTCCCAAAATGGTATAATCCTAACGCCAAATGTGAATACCATGCTGGAGCCGTGGGGCACTCCATCGAAGATTGTCAAGCCTTAAAAACTAAGGTACAAGAATTGATCAATGCATAATGGCTTACCTTTAAGGAATATGGTCCCAACGTGGGGAATAATCCTTTGCCGGGTCACGGAGATACTACTGTCAATCTCATTGAAGAAGAGATAGACCAGTATACAAAAGATAATCACGTATTGACCATAGAACCATGCATGAAAAATGATAGATCTTTTCCAAGACCATTGGAAATTCTCTATAGAAAAGAGAATCCTAAGCCAATTCATAGTGGAAAAATGCAATAATTGTCCAAACACCAACTTCTTTTCCTTATGAAAACAACAAGGCGGTACCATGGAATTATGAAGTCACATCCCATTTAGTCAACCACCAATCAGGCGATAGCTCTAAACATGAAGATATTGATGTCACCAATATTTCAGGGATTGGTGGGATGACCCGTAGTGGTCGAATATACACTTCTGAACAACTTAGGAAAAAAGAGGGTCAGGGCGAAAAAGGGAAGGAGACTGTGTATCATGCCATAAAAGGACCAGAAATTTGCAAAAAGACAGTGCCTACAGAAGAAGCTAATGAATTTTTGAAGTTTATAAAGCAAAGTGAGTATAAGGTGGTAGATCAGTTAAATCAAACCCCTTCCAAGATATCTATTCTTTCTTTGTTATTAAACTCTGAAGCGCACCGAATGGCACTGATGAAAATTTTAAATGAGGCTCATGTAACTCATGATATCACTGTCGACCAATTTGATGGGGTTGTCGGTAATATCATAGCCAGTAGCAGTTTGAGTTTTAGCGACGTTGAATTACCAGTTGAGGGGATGGAGCATAATAAAGCACTACATATCTCTGTGAGGTGTCATGATCATATTCTTGCACGAGTGCTAGTTGATAACGGTTCATCGTTAAACGTCATGCCAAAATCAACACTATCAAAACTATTTGTTGACGGGGCTTGTTTGAAGCCGAGTAGTATGGTGGTAAAAGCCTTTGATGGATCCAGAAGACAAGTTGTTGGAGAGATTGACCTTCCGATTCAAATCGGACCCCATATCTTTGGAATAACCTTCCAAGTGATGGATATTAAGCCGGCGTATAGTTTCCTTTTAGGGAGACTGTGGATTCACGCTGCTGGAGCAGTAACGTCCACCCTCCATCAAAAGCTAAAGTTTATAGTAAACAATAAGCTGGTGATAATATCTGGGAAAGAAGATATGATAGTGAGTCATCTATCTTCTACGGGATACATTGAAGAAGCAGAGGAAGCCATTGAGACTTCCTTTCAAGCATTAGAAATTGCCAATGTTGTCTTCATGGGTGAAGGATTTCAGTTAAAGGAGACAAAACTATCTACCACATCATTGAAGTCTACAAAATCCATGTTGGAAGGAGGAGCTTTTGTTAAATTCGGGAAATTGATAGAAATACCAGAAAAAAAAGGATAAGTATGGATTGGGATATGTACCTACCAAAGCCGATCAAGAGAATGCTATAAAAGAAAAACGAGAAAGCAAGTTAGCTAGTTGGAAAAATCGGGTACCAAATTCACAAACGACCCATATTTGTGACATTCATCAAACCTTCAAAAGCGCTGGAATAATATATGTTGATCAAGTGGCTGTTGTGGAAGAGGATAATGTTGATGATGATACCCTCAATTTGGTGTACCCTTGTTCTCCAAGCACTAGTCTCAATAATTGGAAGATCATCGAGTTTCCCGCGTTTGCTAATTCATGTTCAAAGTAATTATGTATTTTAACTCCTTTTGCTCTGCCCAAGGCTATAAGGATAACTAATAGGGCACATGTATTTCAATTCCATGCTTATTATTAATAAATGCATTTTTGAATTCTCCAATTATTTTTGTTTTCTCTTTCTTTTTTAGCAATCTTTATTCATATTTTCTTTTTTTTCCTTTTTCTTCTTAACTTAAACAATGCAGATTCGAAAATGAATATGTTGAAAATAGCAGCGCTAGAACCCTTTCTTGTAATTTTGAAAACCCAATTAATCACGCTGATGAGGATTGCGAAGACGATTGTGAGCCTCCCTCAGAACTGGAAAAGTTAATTGAACAGGAAGCTAAGATAATCCAACCCTATCAAGAACCTGTTGAGGTGATCAATTTAGGGACTGAACATGATAAGAAAGAAATTAAAATTGGTATGTCTATGAAAGAAAGTGAACGAGAAAAGCTGGTCAAACTTTTATTTGATTATGTGGATGTCTTTGCATGGTCATATCAGGATATGCCTGGGCTAGACACTAACATAGTTGAACACAAGCTACCACTCAAGTCTGAATGTGCTCCAATTAAGCAAAAATTGAGGAGGATGGGGCCTGATATGTCACTTAAAATTAGAGAAGAAGTCAAGAAGCAATTTGATGCTGGTTTCTTAGCTGTGGCAAAATATCCTCAATGGGTTGCTAACATTGTTCCGGTTCCAAAGAAAGATGGAAAAGTTCGAATGTGTGTTGATTATCGGGATTTAAATAAAGCTAGTCCAAAAGATGATTTTCCTTTACCCCACATTGATGTCCTAGTAGATAGCACTGCTCAGTATTCTCTTTTCTCCTTCATGGATGGTTTCTCAGGATATAATCAAATCAAGATGGCTCCCGAAGATATGGAAAAACTACATTCATAACACAATGGGGGACTTTCTGTTACAAAGTGATGCCATTTGGATTGAAGAATGCTGGGGCAATCTACCAAAGGGCAATGGTAACTTTGTTTCATGACATGATGCATAAAGAAATAGAGGTTTATGTGGATGATATGATTGCAAAATCTCGGACCGAAGAAGACCATGTCGTAAACCTTCAAAAGTTGTTTGTGCGACTAAGGAAGTTCAAACTTCGTTTAAATCCTGCTAAATGTACTTTTGGTGTAAGATCAGGAAAGTTACTTGGGTTTATCGTTAGTCAAAAGGGGATAGAAGTGGATCCAGATAAAGTAAGAGCAATACAAGAAATGCCCGCTCCACGCACAGAAAAAGAAGTTCGTGGCTTTTTGGGCAGATTGAATTACATTGCCATGTTCATATCGCATCTCACCGCTACATGCGAGCCAATTTTCAAGTTGTTGCGTAAAGACCAAAAGGTTGAATGGAATGAGAATTGTCAAAAAGCTTTCGAAAAGATTAAGCAATACTTGTCAAAACCTCCAATATTAGTGCCTCCAATTCCTGGAAAACCACTTATCATGTACTTAACAGTACTTGACGAGTCAATGGGTTGTGTACTAGGGCAACATGATGAATCTGGTAAAAAGGAACATGCTATTTATTATTTAAGCAAAAAGTTCACCAACTGTGAAATAAGATATTCACTGCTTGAACGAACATGTTGCGCATTAGCATGGGCCGCTCGTCGGTTGAGGCAATACATGTTATGCCATACAACTTGGTTGGTGTCTAAAATGGACCCAATTAAATACATCTTTGAGAAACCTGCTCTTACTGGAAGGATTGCCCGTTGGCAGATGTTGTTATCAGAATATGACTTGGTATACGTTACACAAAAAGCTATCAAAGGAAGCGCCCTAGCGGAATATTTGGCCCAACAACCTGTAGAAGATTATCAATCAATGCAGTGTGAATTCCCAGATGAAGGTATCATGACTTTATTTGAAGAGACCAAATCATCTGATAAAGAAAAATGGACTTTGGTGTTTGATGGTGCTTCTAATGCATTAGGGCATGGGATTGGAGCCATTTTGATTTCCCTAGAGAACCAGTTCACTCCATTTACGGCTAGATTGTGTTTTGATTGCACAAACAATATTGCAGAATATGAGGCATGTGTCATGGGCATTCAAGCAGCCATTGAATCAAAGATAAAAGTTCTTGAGGTATATGGAGACTCATCTTTGGTCATCCATCAAACAAAAGGAGAGTGGGAAACTCGAGACTCCAAATTGATTCCGTACCATACCCATATCAAAGAATTGGTAAAACACTTCGAGCATATCACTTTTCACTATATTCCTCGAGAAGAAAACCAATTGGCTGATGCTCTGGCCACATTGTCATCAATGTTCAAATTAAGTGACGGTCAGGGTGTGCCGATCATAAAGATTCAACAAAAGGATAAGCCAGCATATTGCTTATCGATAGAAGAAGAGCTTGATAGCAAACCATGGTTTTATGATATCAAATCCTATGTTAAGAATAGGGAATATCCATCAGGTATTTCAGAAAACGACAAGAGGGTTTTAAGAAGGTTGTCAATGAACTTCTTCTTAAATGGTGATGTGCTTTACAAAAGAAATCACGATATGGTTCTCCTCAGATGTGTGGATCAAGCAGAAGCAGAGAAAATTATTCAAGAGGTTCACGAAGGTTCTTTTGGAACTCATGCAAATGGGCACGCAATGGCAAGAAAAATCTTAAGAGCTGACTATTATTGGTTGACTATGGAATCTGATTGCTTTAGTTACGTAAAGAAATGTCATAAATGTCAAATCTATGCTGATAAAATACATGTACCACCCACCTCTCTGAATGTTTTAACATCACCATGGTCGTTTTCAATGTGGGGATGGATGTTATTGGACTCATCGAGCCTAAAGCTTCCAATGGTCACCGGTTTATCTTGGTAGCTATTGATTATTTTACAAAATGGGTTGAAGCCGCTTCTTATGCCAATGTGCGAGAAGCGTGGTTGTCAAATTCATCAAAAGAGAATTGATTTGTCGATATGGCTTACCAAATAAGATAATCACTGACAATGCGACAAATTTGAATAATAAAATGATGAAGGAGTTGTGTGATAGTTTCAAAATTCAGCACCATAATTCTTCGCCATATCGTCCAAAAATGAATGGAGCTGTAGAAGCAGCAAACAAGAATATCAAGAAGATCATACAAAAGATGGTAGAGACATATAAAGATTGGCATGAAATGCTTCCCTTTGCATTACATGGCTATAGAACCTTTGTTCGTACCTCAACAGGGGCAACTCCATTCTCATTGGTGTATGGAATGGAAGCGGTACTTCCCATTGAAGTTGAAATTCCCTCGATCAGAGTCTTGATGGAAACAAAACTGGAAGAGGCTGAGTGGGTTCAATCACGATTTGACCAGTTAAATCTCATAGAAGAAAAAAGAATGATAGCTTTATGTCACGGTCAGCTATATCAAAAAAGACTTAAAAAGGCATACGAGAAAAAAGTTCGTCCTCGAGAGTTTCAAGAAGGGGACTTAGTGTTAAAGAAAATATTGCCCATAAAAAAGGATGCTCGTGGAAAATGGACCCCGAATTACGAAGGACCATATGTTGTGAAAAAGGCTTTTTCTGGGGGAGCTCTAATACTCGCAGAAATGGATGGAGATGACCTTCCACTTCCAGTAAATTCATATGCAGTCAAAAAATATTATGCTTAAAAAAAATGGGCTCGCTAGGTTGAAAACCTGAAAAGGCGACCTAGGTAAAAATTAGAGCATCCTGATGGATTGAAAACTTGGAAGAGTAGTCCATGCAAAAGTTAGGGATAAAAAAAAAAAAAAAACAAAATCAAGCATTTCAAACTCGGACAATTATTATTCTTGGAAGCTGATTATTAGGATTCCTAAATTACAAGAATGACTAGCATTTGCTATGTCTCCACCTAAATTAAACATACTCGTCCCCACATTGTAACCCCTACCTCAATTGTCTTGCTTTCAATAATGAACGTACATTTTCCAATATTGTCATCTGATGTTGTACGTTACACTCTTTATATACCAATCCAGTTTTCATTATTGAGTGTTCTATTGTTTCAAAAATTTATTTTATAATAATAAATGGTTGAATTTGAAATATGTGAAAATATAAAAGTATTTTAAATATTTTGACACTTGAAAATATATACACGGGAACTCGTTTGATTCTCAAGATATATAAGTGTGTGAAGAATAATGAGGGTAGTCAATTTTAAACAATGGATTTTTGCTTCACTTCGAAAAGCGGTCATTCGATAGATACGAAGAGTCATCATGTGGAAACAATATTTGTCTTTATTCATCCATTGAATCTTGGGACAGAGAAAAGCATAAGGATCGGGGAATCAAATAAAAGAACAAAAAGTTATCTATAATGCATGACACATAAACCATTCATAATTTACTCATACTCACATGATCCATGCATCTTCATTGACACTTTACCTATACTCAATGCATCACACACGCATGAATCATTCATACCTTATCGTTTGAATTGCAAGTATCATATACTTATCCTCTTTAGCTACCTTCAAGATTGGACCAATTAAGATCTACGCATCGGTAAACAATCCGAAGACGATCATTTTTAATTTCTATAGATCTACGCATCGGTAACCAATCCGAAGATGATCATTTTTAATTTCTATAGATCCACGCATCGGTAACCAATCCGAAGACGATCACTTTCATTTCTATGGATCTACGCATCGGTAACCAATCCGAAGACGATCATTTTTCTTCTTCTATAGATCCATGCATCGGTAACCAATCCGAAGACGATCACTTTCATTTCTATAGATCTATGCATCGGTAACCAATCCGAAGACGATCACCTTCATTTATGTCAATCTACGCATCGGTAACCAATCCGAAGACGATCATCTAAATTTTTTTTTCTTGCATCATTCTCACTTTAACAAATGCACTTTAATACATGTGTTCGTTATTGGACAAAATTTAGGTCCTTATATTTACTTATCTTGTACTTGATAACATGAAAACGAATACTATTGTTATTCTATTTTCATATTTTTCAAGTAAAATATAATTAAATAGGGGCAGCTGTAGTACCCTAATTTTGTCCAAGAATAAATCAAAAAGGAAAATATATATTAAAAAAGAAGTAAATATATTTACAATAAGTAATCTCATCAATTTACAATACCAAATCAAGCAATAATTTTTAAATTACAATTACAATTAAATTACAACCATAAATATTAAATCAAATTAAATTACAAAAAGATTTAAACCAAATTAAAATTAAGCCAGCCAAATCTGTTTTGTTGATGTTGTTGCCTCTTTGTTTCTAATGCAGTGTTTAGCCCTGTGTTGTTGCTGCCTTTCTGTTTCATATGCAGTATCATTGACCTTTGCTTAGTAACTAATTGCAGATACATAAAGAGATAACTTTCATAAATCAGCCATTGTACATATTATAGTTAACAAAGAGACAAATCTTTGAGTTTAAAAAAAAGAAACTAAATGACAAATAAAAGCTCAGTAAAGCTCAGATCAGAACAAATAATGAAAGCATCAAAGATGCAGAAAAACGCAGATGATGAGCAAATAAATCAGAACATCAAACAAGCAATTGATAGAGAAGGACCAATGCAGGCAAAGAAAGCCACTACACAAATAAAAACTCTATAAATACACCCTATAAAATTTCAAAAAAGAGGAGGAAATCGGAGATTAAAAACCACGGATAAAAAACACATAACGAAAGAGAAAAGGAGAAAACCAGAGAGAGTGTCAACAAACAGAGGATCAAAGTTTTTATTTTTAAGAGAACATTATGAGTGAAATATAAAAGAAATATTAGAAATCACAAACCCATCACAGCCGCGTTGCACCAAAACGGCGACCACCCATTTTTAGCGCCGTCGCGTCCTCTCATCGAGCCTGAGATTTTCCGTTTCAAGGGATACGAGCCGATCATCTTTCTCGCAGCTTCATTTCGGTATCTCTCTTTCTCTTTCATTCTTTGTTGTCTCCAATGCTCTTTACTTGTGTTTTATGTCAACACTAACCGCGGCTGCCCTCCTTGTAGCTAGGGTTTTGCTTGTTTTCATTTGGATGTAGTTGGGCTCGGGTTTTCCTATTCAGACTCGGCCCATTTAGAGTTAGGCAAAAAAAAAACTAAGCATGTTATTAATGCATCTCATTTAGAGTTAGGCAAAAAAAAAAACTAAACATGTTATTAATGCAGCCCATTTAGAGTTAGACAAAAAAACAAAATATCAAGTTTTAAAAAAATTCATACATCAAGTTTTAAAATAAAACACAAATATCAATTATCAAAAATACAAATAAAATATTTTATTAAAGATTAATTGGATGCAACATCTTTTTAATTTTTGAGTTGTTAGGACACAAGTGGTGTTCTAGAGCTCTCTTTATTTTATTGATGTATTTATTTATTTAT
>JBBPBR010002102.1:0-13815 GCA_037974775.1 Cicer pinnatifidum | reverse complement strand
TATTGGATGCACAAGATTGGTTAAAAACCCTAATTGGACAAGAATATGCCTAGGGAGGACGGAAATGACCTAATTGATCATCCAATGACACAAACACACCTATTGGATGCACAAGATTGGTTAAAAACCATAATTGTACAATAATATGCCTAGGGAGGACGAAAATGACCTAAATATTAATTCAATGACATAAACAAACTTATTGGATGCACAAGATTGGTTAAAAACCCTAATTGGACAGGAATAAACCTAGGGAGGACGAAAATGACTTAAGTGATCATCCAATGACACAAACACACCTATTGGATACACAAGATTGGTTAAAAACCCTAATTGGACAAGAATATGACTAGGGAGTACGAAAATGACCTAAATGTTAATCCAAGGACACAAATGAACTTATTGGATGCACAAGATTGGTTAAAAACCCTAATTGGACAAGAATAAGCTTAGGGAGGACGAAAATGACCTAAATGTTAATCCAATGAAACAACTCAACTTATTGGATGCACAAGATTAGTTAAAAACCCTAATTGGACAAGAATAAGCCTAGGGAGGACGAAAATGACCTAATTGATCATCCAATGACACAAACATACCTATTGGATGCACAAGATTGGTTAAAAACCCTAATTGGACAAGAATATGCCTAGGGAGGACGGAAATGACCTAATTGATCATCCAATGACACAAACACACCTATTGGATGCACAAGATTGGTTAAAAACCCTAATTGGACAATAATATGCCTAGGGAGGACGAAAATGACCTAAATATTAATTCAATGACACAAACAAAGTTATTGGATGCACAAGATTGGTTTAAAACCCTAATTGGACAAGAATAAGCCTAGGAAGGACGAAAATGACCTAATTGATCATCCAATGACACAAACACACCTATTGGATGCACAAGATTGGTTAAAACTCTAATTGGACAAGAATAAGCCTAGGGAGGACGAAAATGACCTAATTGATCATCCAATGCCGCAAACACACCTATTGGATGCACAAGATTGGTTAAAAACCCTAATTGGACAAGAATATACCTAGGGAGGACGAAAATGAGCTAAATATTAATTCAATGACACAAACAAAATTATTGGATGCACAAGATTGGTTAAAAACCCTAATTGGACAAGAATAAGCCTAGGGAGGACGAAAATGACCTAATTGATCATCCAATGACACAAACACACCTATTGGATGCACAAGATTGGTTAAAAACCCTAATTGGACAAGAATATGCCTAGGGAGGACGGAAATGACCTAATTGATCATCCAATGACACATACACACCTATTGGATGCACAAGATTGGTTAAAAACCATAATTGTACAATAATATGCCTAGGGAGGACGAAAATGACCTAAATATTAATTCAATGACACAAACAAACTTATTGGATGCACAAGATTGGTTAAAAACCCTAATTGGACAAGAATAAACCTAGGGAGGACGAAAATGACTTAATTGATCATCCAATGACACAAACACACCTATTGGATACACAAGATTGGTTAAAAACCCTAATTGGACAAGAATATGCCTAGGGAGGACGAAAATGACCTAAATGTTAATCCAATGACACAACTCAACTTATTGGATGCACAAGATTGGTTAAAAACCCTAATTGGACAAGAATAAGCCTATGGAGGACGAAAGTGACCTAATTGATCATCCAATGACACAAACACACCTTTTGGATGTACAAGATTGGTTAAAACCCTAATTGGACAAGAATAAGCCTTGGGAGAACGAAAATGACCTAAATGTTAATCCAATGACACAACTCAACTTATTGGATGCACAAGATTGGTTAAAAACCCTAATTGGACAAGAATAAGCCTAGGGAGGACGAAAATGACCTAATTGATCATCCAATGACACAAACACACCTATTGGATGCACAAGATCGGTTAAAAACCCTAATTGGACAAGAATAAGCCTAGGGAGGCCGAAAATGACCTAATTGATCATCCAATGACACAAACACACCTATTGGATGCACAAGATTGGTTAAAAACCCTAATTGGACAAGAATATGCCTAGAGAGGACGAAAATGACCTAATTGATCATCCAATGACACAAATGAACTTATTGGATGCACAAGATTAGTTTAAAACCCGAATTGGACAAGAATAAGCCTAGGGAGGACGAAAATAACCTAATTGATCATCCAATGACACAAACACACCTATTGGATGCACAAGATTGGTTAAAAACCATAATTGGACAAGAATATGCCTAGGGAGGACGAAAATGACCTAATTGATCATCCAATGACACAAACACACCTATTGGATCAACAATATTGGTTAAAAACTCTAATTGGACAAGAATATGCCTAGGCAGGACGAAAATGACCTAATTGATCATCCAATGACACAAACACACCTATTGGATGCACAAGATCGGTTAAAAACCCTAATTGGACAAGAATAAGCCTAGGGTGGACAAAAATGACCTAATTGATCATCCAATGACACAAACACACCTATTGGATGCATAAGATTGGTTAAAAACCCTAATTGGACAAGAATATGCCTAGGGAGGACGAAAATGACCTAATTGATAATCCAATGACAAAAATGAACTTATTGGATGCACAAGATTAGTTAAAAACCCTAATTGGACAAGAATATGCCTAGGGAGGACGAAAATAACCTAATTGATTATCCAATGACACAAACACACCTATTGGATGCACAAGATTAGTTAAAAACCCTAATTGGACAAGAATATGCCTAGGGAGGACGAAAATGACCTAAATGTTAATCCAATGACACAAATGAACTTATTGGATGCACAAGATTGGTTAAAAACCCTAATTGGACAAGAATAAGCCTAGGGAGGACGAAAATGACCTAATTGATCATCCAATGACACAAACACACCTATTGGATGCACAAGATTGGTTAAAAACCCTAATTGGACAAAAATAAACCTAGGGAGGACGAAAATGGCCTAATTGATCATCCAATGACACAAACACACCTATTGGATGCACAAGATTGGTTAAAAACCCTAATTGGACAAGAATATGCCTAGGGAGGACGAAAATACCCTAATTGATCACCCAATGACACAAAGACACCTATTGGATGCACAAGATTGGTTAAAAACCCTAATTTGACAATAATATGCCTAGGGAGGACGAAAATGACCTAAATGTTAATCCAATGACACAAATGAACTTATTGGATGCACAAGATTGGTTAAAAACCCTAATTGGACAAGAATAAGCCTAGGGAGGACGAAAATGACCTAATTGATCATCCAATGACACAAACACACCTATTGGATGCACAAGATTGGTTAAAAACCCTAATTGGACAAGAATAAGCAAGGGTGGACGAAAATGACCTAAATGTTAATCCAATAACACAAATGAACTTATTGGATGCACAAGATTGGTTAAAAACCCTAATTGGACAAGAATATGCCTAGGGAGGACGAAAATGACCTAAATGTTAATCCAATGACACAAATGAACTTATTGGATGCACAAGATTGGTTAAAAACCCTAATTGGACAAGAATAAGCCTAGGGAGGACGAAAATGACCTAATTGATCATCCAATGACACAAACACACCAACTGGATGCACAAGATTGGTTAAAAACCCTAATTGGACAAGAATAAGCCTAGGGAGGACGAAAATGACCTAATTGATCATCCAATGACACAAACACACCTATTGGATGCACAAGATTGGTTAAAAACCCTAATTGGATAAGAACATGCCTAGGGAAGACGAAAATGACCTAATTGATCATCCAATGACACAAATGAACTTATTGGTTGCACAAAAGTAGTTAAAAACCCTAATTGGACAAGAATAAGCCTATGGAGGACGAAAATAACCTAATTGATCATCCAATGACACAAACACACCTATTGGATGCACAAGTTTTGTCTAAAACTCTAATTGGACAAGAATATGCCTAGGGAGGACGAAAATGACCTAAATGTTAATCCAATGACACAAATGAACTTATTGGATGCACAAGATTGGTTAAAAACCCTAATTGGACAAGAATAAGCCTAGGGAGGACGAAAATGACCTAAATGTTAATCCAATGACACAACTCAACTTATTGGATGCACAAGTTTAGTTAAAAACCCTAATTGGGCAAGAATAAGCCTAGGGAGGACGAAAATGACCTAATTGATCATCCAATGACACAAACACACCTATTGGATGCACAAGATTGGTTAAAAACCCTAATTGGACAAGAATAAGCCTAGGGATGCCGAAAATGACCTAATTGATCATCCAATGACACAAACACACCTATTGGATGCACAAGATTGGTTAAAAACCCTAATTGGACAAGAATAAGCCTAGGGAGGACGAAAATGACCTAATTGATCATCCAATGACACAAACACACCTATTGGATGCACAGGGTTTCTTAAAAACCCTAATTGGACAAGAATAAGCATAAAAAGGACGAAAATGACCTAATTGATCATCCAATGACACAAACACACCTATTGGATGCACAAGATTGGTTAAAACCCTAATTGAACAAGAATATGCCTAGGGAGGACGAAAATGACCTAAATGTTAATCCAATGACACAAATGAACTTATTGGATGCACAAGATTGGTTAAAAACCCTAATTGGACAAGAATAAGCCTAGGGAGGACGAAAATGACCTAATTGATCATCCAATGACACAAACGAACCTATTGGATGCACAAGATTGGTTAAAAACCCTAGTTGGACAAGAATAAGCCTAGGGAGGACGAAAATGACCTAATTGATCATCCAATGACACAAACACACCTATTGGATGCACAAGATTGGTTAAAAACCCTACTTGGACAAGAAGAAGCCTAGGGAGTACGAAAATAACCTAATTGATCATCCAATGACACAAACACACCTATTGGATGCACAAGATTGGTTAAAAACCCTAATTGGACAAGAATAAGCCTAGGGAGGACGAAAATGACCTAATTGATCATCCAATGACACAAACACACCTATTGGATGCACAAGATTGGTTAAAAACCCTAATTGGACAAGAATCAGCCTAGGGAGGATGAAAATGACCTAATTGATCATCCAATGACACAAACACACCTATTTGATGCACAATATTGGTTAAAAACCCTAATTGGACAAGAATATGCCTAGGGAGGACGAAAATGACCTAAATGTTAATCCAATGACACAAATGAACTTATTGGATGCACAAGATTGGTTAAAAACCCTAATTGGACAAGAATAAGCCTAGGGAGGACGAAAATGACCTAAATGTTAATCCATTGAAACAACTCAATTTATTGGATGCACAAGATTGGTTAAAAACCCTAATTGGACAAGAATAAGCCTAGGGAGGACGAAAATGACCTAATTGATCATCCAATGACACAAACACACCTATTGGATGCACAAGATTGGTTAAAAACCCTAATTGGACAAGAATAAGCCTAGGGAGGACGAAAATGACCTAATTGATGATCCAATGCCACAAACACACCTATTGGATGCACAAGATTGGTTAAAAACCCTAATTGGACAAGAATATGCCTAGAGAGGACGAAAATGACCTAATTGATCATCCAATGACACAAACACACCTATTGGATGCACAAGATTTGTTAAAAACCCTAATTGGACAAGAATAAGCCTAGAGAGGACGAAAATGACCTAATTGATCATTCAATGACACAAACACACCTATTGGATGCACAAGATTGGTTAAAAACCCTAATTGGACAAGAATATGCCTAGGGAGGACGGAAATGACCTCATTGATCATCCAATGACACAATAGAACTTATTGGATGCACAATATTAGTTAAAAACCCTAATTGGACAAGAATAAGCCTAGGGATGGCGAAAATGACCTAATTGATCATCCAATGACACAAACACACCTATTGGATGCACAAGATTGGTTAAAAACCCTAATTGGACAACAATATGCCTAGGGAGGACGAAAATGACCTAAATGTAAATCCAATGACACAAATGAACTTATTGGATGCACAAGATTGGTTAAAAACCCTAATTGGACAAGAATAAGCCTAGGGAGGACGAAAATGACCTAAATGTTAATCCAATGACACAACTCAACTTATTGGATGCACAAGATTGGTTAAAAACCCTAATTGGACAAGAATAAGCCTAGGGATAACGAAAATGACCTAAATGTTAATCCAATGACACAACTCAACTTATTGGATGCACAAGATTGGTTAAAAACCCTAATTGGACAAGAATATGCCTAGGGAGGACGAAAATGACCTAAATGTTAATCCAATGACACAAATGAACTTATTGGATGCACAAGATTGGTTAAAAACCCTAATTGGACAAGAATAAGCCTAGGGAGATTCAAAATGACGTAATTGATCATCCAATGACACAAACACACGTATTGGATGCACAAGATTGGTTAAAAACCCTAATTGGACAAGAATAAGCCTAGGGAGGAAGAAAATGACCTAATTGATCATCCAATGACACAAACACACCTATTGGATGCACAAGATTGGTTAAAAACCCTAATTTGACTAGAATAAGCCTAGGGTGGACGAAAATGACCTAATTGATCATCCATTGCCACAAACACACCTAATGGATGCACAAGATTGGTTAAAAACCCTAATTGGACAAGAATATGCCTAGGGAGGACGAAAATGACCTAATTGGTCATCCAATGACACAAACACACCTATTGGATGCACAAGATTGGTTAAAAACCGTAATTGGACAAGAATAAGCCTAGGGAGGACGAAAATAAGCTAATTGATCATCCAATGACACAAACACACCTATTGGATGCACATGATTTGTTAAAAACCCTAATAGGACAAGAATATGCCTAGGGAGGACGAAAATGACCTAAATGTTAATCCAATGACACAAATGAACTTATTGGATGCACAAGATTGGTTAAAAACCCTAATTGGACAAGAATAAGCCTAGGGAGGACGAAAATGACCTTAATGTTAATCCAATGACACAACTCAACTTATTGGATGCACAAGATTGGTTAAAAACCCTAAATGGACAAGAATAAGCCTATGGAGGACGAAAATGACCTAATTGATCATCCAATGACACAAACACACCTATTGGATGCACAAGATTGGATAAAAACCCTAATTGGACAAGAATAAGCCTAGGGATGACGAAAATGACCTAAATGTTAATCCAATGACACAACTCAACTTATTGGATGCACAAGATTGGTTAAAAACCCTAATTGGACAAGAATAAGCCTAGGGAGGACAAAAATGACCTAAATGTTAATCCAATGACACAACTCAACTTATTGGATGCACAAGATTGGTTAAATACCCTAATTGGACAAGAATATGCCTAGGGAGGACGAAAATGACCAAATTGATCATCCAATGACACAAACACACCTATTGGATGCACAAGATTGGTTAAAAACCCTAATTGGACAAGAATATGCCTAGGGAGGACGAAAATGACCTAAATGTTAATCCAATGACACAAATGAACTTATTGGATGCACAAGATTGGTTAAAAACCCTAATTGGACAAGAATAAGCCTAGGGAGGACGAAAATGACCTAAATGTTAATCCAATGACACAACTTAACTTATTGGATGCACAAGATTGGTTAAAAACCCTAATTGGACAAGAATATGCCTAGGGAGGACGAAAATGACCTAATTGATCATCCAAAGACATAAATGAACTTATTGGATGCACAAGATTAGTCAAAAACCCTAATTGGACCAGAATATGCCTAAGGAGGACGAAAATAACCTAATTGATCATCCAATGACACAAACACACCTATTGGATGCACAAGATTGGTTAAAAACCCTAATTGGACAAGAATATGCCTAGGGAGGACGAAAATGACCTAAATGTTAATCCAATGACACAAATGAACTTATTGGATGCACAAGATTGGTTAAAAACCCTAATTGGACAAGAATAAGCCTAGGGAGGACGAAAATAACCTAATTGATCATCCAATGACACAAACACACCTACTGGATGCACAAGATTGGTATAAAAACCCTAATTGGACAAGAATAAGCCTAGGGAGGACGAAAATGACCTAATTGATCATCCATTGCCACAAACACACCAATTGGATGCACAAGATTGGTTAAAAACACTAATTGGACAAGAATATGCCTAGGGAGGACGAAAATGACCTAAATATTAATTCAATGACACAACTCAACTTATTGGATGCACAAGATTGGTTAAAAACCCTAATTGGACAAGAATATGCCTAGGGAGGACGAAAATGACCTAAATGTTAATCCAATGACACAAATGAACTTATTGGATGCACAAGATTGGTTAAAAACCCTAATTGGACAAGAATAAGCCTAGGGAGGACGAAAATGACCTAAATGTTAATCCAATGACACAAATCAACTTATTGGATGCACAAGATTGGTTAAAAACCCTAATTGGGCAAGAATAAGCCTAGGGAGGACGAAAATGACCTAATTGATTATCCAATGACACAAACACACCTATTGGATGCACAAGATTGGTTAAAAACCCTAATTGGACAAGAATAAGCCTAGGGAGGACGAAAATGACCTAATTGATCATCCAATAACACAAATGAACTTATTGGATGCACAAGATTGGTTAAAAACCCTAATTGGACAAGAATAAGCCTAGGGAGGACGAAAATGACCTAATTGATCATCCAATGACACAAGCACACCTATTGAATGCACAAGATTGGTTAAAAACCCTAATTGGACAAGAATATGCCTAGGGAGGACGAAAATGACCTAAATGTTAATCCAATGACACAAATGAACTTATTGGATGCACAAGATTGGTTAAAAACCCTAATTGGACAAGAATAAGCCTAGGGAGGACGAAAATGACCTAATTGATCATCCAATGACACAAACACACCTATTGGATGCACAAGATTGGTTAAAAACCTTAATTGGACAAGAATAAGCCTAGGGAGGACGAAAATGATCTAAATGTTAATCCAATGACACAACTCAACTTATTAGATGCACAAGATTGGTTAAAAACCCTAATTGGACAAGAATAAGCCTAGGGAGGACGAAAATGGCCTAATTGATCATCCAATGCACAAACACACCTATTGGATGCACAAGATTGGTTAAAAACCCTAATTGGACAAGAATAAGTCTAGGCAGGACGAAAATGACCTAATTGATCATCTATTGCCACAAACACACCTATTGGATGCACAAGATTGGTTAAACACCTTTTGGATGCACAAGATTGGTTAAAAACCCTAATTGGACAAGAATAAGCCTAGCGAGGACGAAAATAACCTAATTGATCATCCAATGACACAAACACACCTATTGGATGCACAAGATTGGTTAAAAACCCTAATTGGACAAGAATATGCCTAGGGAGGACGAAAATGACCTAATTGATCATCCAATGACATAAACACACCTATTGGATGCACAAGATTGGTTAAAAACCCTAATTGGACAAGAATAAGCCTAGGGAGAACGAAAATGACCTAAATGTTAATCCAATGACACAACTCAACTTATTGGATGCACAAGATTGGTTAAAAACCCTAATTGGATAAGAATAAGCCTAGGGAGGACGAAAATGACCTAATTGATCATCCAATGACACAAACACACCTATTGGAGGCACAAGATTGGTTAAAAACCCTAGTTGGACAAGAATAAGCCTAGGGTGGACGAAAATGACCTAATTGATCATACAATGACACAATTGAACTTATTGGATGCACAAGATTGGTTAAAAACCCTAATTGGACAAGAATAAGCCTAGGGAGGACGAAAATGACCTAATTGATCATCCAATGACACAAACACACCTATTGGATGCACAAGATTGGTTAAAAACCCTAATTGGACAAGAATAAGCCTAGGGAGGACAAAAATTACCTAATTGATCATCCAATGGCACAAACACACCTATTGGATGCACAAGATTGGTTAAAAACCCTAATTGGACAAGAATATGCCTAGGGAGGACGAAAATGACCTAAATGTTAATCCAATGACACAAATGAACTTATTGGATGCACAAGATTGGTTAAAAACCCTAATTGGACAAGAATAAGCCTAGGGAGGACGAAAATGACCTTATTGATCATCGAATGACACAAACACACCTATTGGATGCACAAGATTGGTTAAAAACCCTAATTGGACAAGAATATGCCTAGGGAAGACGAAAATGACCTTAATGTTAATCCAATGACACAAATGAACTTATTGGATGCACAAGATTGGTTAAAAACCCTAATTGGACAAGATTAAGCCTAGGGAGGATGAAAATGACCTAAATATTAATTCAATGACACAAACAAACTTATTGGATGCACAAGATTGGTTAAAAACCCTAATTGGACAAGAATAAGCCTAGGGACGACGAAAATGACCTAATTGATCATCCAATGACACAAACACACCTATGGGAGGCACAAGATTGGTTAAAAACCCTATTTGGACAAGAATAAGCCTAGGGATGACGAAAATGACCTAAATATTAATTTAATGACACAGACAAACTTATTGGATGAACAAGATTGGTTAAAAACCCTAATTGGACAAGAATATGCCTAGGGAGGACGAAAATGACCTAAATGTTAATCCAATGACACAAATGAACTTATTGGATGCACAAGATTGGTTAAAAACCCTAATTGGACAAGAATAAGCCTAGGGAGGACGAAAATGACCTAATTGATCATCAAATGACACAAACACACCTATTGGATGCACAAGATTGGTTAAAAACCCTAATTGGACAAGAATATGCCTAGCGAGGACGAAAATGACCTAAATATTAATTCAATGACACAAACAAAGTTATTGGATGCACAAGATTGGTTAAAAACCCTAATTGGACAAGAATAAACCTAGGGAGGACGAAAATGACTTAATTGATCATCCAATGACACAAACACACCTATTGGATACACAAGATTGGTTAAAAACCCTAATTGGACAAGAATATGCCTAGGGAGGACGAAAATGACCTAAATGTTAATCCAATGACACAAATGAACTTATTGGATGCACAAGATTGGTTAAAAACCCTAATTGGACAAGAATAAGCCTAGGGAGGACGAAAATGACATAAATGTTAATCCAATGAAACAACTCAACTTATTGGATGCACAAGATTAGTTAAAAACCCTAATTGGACAAGAATAAGCCTAGTGAGGACGAAAATGACCTAATTGATCATCCAATGACACAAACACACCTATTGGATGCACAAGATTGGTTAAAAACCCTAATTGGATAAGAATATGCCTAGGGAGGACTGAAATGACCTAATTGATCATCCAATGACACAAACACACCTATTGGATGCACAAGATTGGTTAAAAACCCTAATTGGACAATAATATGCCTAGGGAGGACGAAAATGACCTAAATATTAATTCAATGACACAAACAAAGTTATTGGATGCACAAGATTGGTTTAAAACCCTAATTGGACAAGAATAAGCCTAGGAAGGACGAAAATGACCTAATTGATCATCCAATGACACAAACACACCTATTGGATGCACAAGATTGGTTAAAAACCCTAATTGGACAAGAATAAGCCTAGGGAGGACGAAAATGACCTAATTGATCATCCAATGCCGCAAACACACCTATTGGATGCACAAGACTGGTTAAAAACCCTAATTGGACAAGAATATACTTAGGGAGGACGAAAATGAGCTAAATATTAATTCAATGACACAAACAAAATTATTAGATGCACAAGATTGGTTAAAAACCCTAATTGGACAAGAATAAGCCTAGGGAGGACGAAAATGACCTAATTGATCATCCAATGACACAAACACACCTATTGGATGCACAAGATTGGTTAAAAACCCTAATTGGACAAGAATATGCCTAGGGAGGACGGAAATGACCTAATTGATCATCCAATGACACAAACACACCTATTGGATGCACAAGATTGGTTAAAAACCATAATTGTACAATAATATGCCTAGGGAGGACGAAAATGACCTAAATATTAATTCAATGACATAAACAAACTTATTGGATGCACAAGATTGGTTAAAAACCCTAATTGGACAGGAATAAACCTAGGGAGGACGAAAATGACTTAAGTGATCATCCAATGACACAAACACACCTATTGGATACACAAGATTGGTTAAAAACCCTAATTGGACAAGAATATGCCTAGGGAGTACGAAAATGACCTAAATGTTAATCCAAGGACACAAATGAACTTATTGGATGCACAAGATTGGTTAAAAACCCTAATTGGACAAGAATAAGCTTAGGGAGGACGAAAATGACCTAAATGTTAATCCAATGAAACAACTCAACTTATTGGATGCACAAGATTAGTTAAAAACCCTAATTGGACAAGAATAAGCCTAGGGAGGACGAAAATGACCTAATTGATCATCCAATGACACAAACACACCTATTGGATGCACAAGATTGGTTAAAAACCCTAATTGGACAAGAATATGCCTAGGGAGGACGGAAATGACCTAATTGATCATCCAATGACGCAAACACACCTATTGGATGCACAAGATTGGTTAAAAACCCTAATTGGACAATAATATGCCTAGGGAGGACGAAAATGACCTAAATATTAATTCAATGACACAAACAAAGTTATTGGATGCACAAGATTGGTTTAAAACCCTAATTGGACAAGAATAAGCCTAGGGAGGACGAAAATGACCTAATTGATCATCCAATGACACAAACACACCTATTGGATGCACAAGATTGGTTAAAAACCCTAATTGGACAAGAATAAGCCTAGGGAGGACGAAAATGACCTAATTGATGATCCAATGCCGCAAACACACCTATTGAATGCACAAGATTGGTTAAAAACCCTAATTAGACAAGAATATACCTAGGGAGGACGAAAATGAGCTAAATATTAATTCAATGACACAAACAAAATTATTGGATGCACAAGATTGGTTAAAAACCCTAATTGGACAAGAATAAGCCGAGGGAGGACGAAAATGACCTAATTGATCATCCAATGACACAAACACACCTATTGGATGCACAAGATTGGTTAAAAACCCTAATTGGACAAGAATATGCCTAGGGAGGACGGAAATGACCTAATTGATCATCCAATGACACAAACACACCTATTGGATGCACAAGATTGGTTAAAAACCATAATTGTACAATAATATGCCTAGGGAGGACGAAAATGACCTAAATATTAATTCAATGACATAAACAAACTTATTGGATGCACAAGATTGGTTAAAAACCCTAATTGGACAAGAATAAACCTAGGGAGGACGAAAATGACTTAATTGATCATCCAATGACACAAACACACCTATTGGATACACAAGATTGGTTAAAAACCCTAATTGGACAAGAATATGCCTAGAGAGTACGAAAATGACCTAAATGTTAATCCAAGGACACAAATGAACTTATTGGATGCACAAGATTGGTTAAAAACCCTAATTGGACAAGAATAAGCTTAGGGAGGACGAAAATGACCTAAATGTTAATCCAATGAAACAACTCAACTTATTGGATGCACAAGATTAGTTAAAAACCCTAATTGGACAAGAATAAGCCTAGGGAGGACGAAAATGACCTAATTGATCATCCAATGACACAAACACACCTATTGGATGCACAAGATTGGTTAAAAACCCTAATTGGACAAGAATATGCCTAGGGAGGACGGAAATGACCTAATTGATCATCCAATGACACAAACACACCTATTGGATGCACAAGATTGGTTAAAAACCCTAATTGGACAATAATATGCCTAGGGAGGACGAAAATGACCTAAATATTAATTCAATGACA
>JBBPBR010002101.1:0-13832 GCA_037974775.1 Cicer pinnatifidum | reverse complement strand
TGTGTCATTGGATGAACATTTAGGTCATTTTCGTCCTCCCTAGGCTTATTCTTGTCCAATTAGGGTTTCTAAACAATCTTGTGCATCCAATAGGTGTGTTTGTGTCATTGGATGAACATTTAGGTCATTTTCGTCCTCCCTAGGCTTATTCTTGTCCAATTAGGGTTTTTAACCAATCTTGTGCATCCAATAAGTTCATTTGTGTCATTGGATTAACATTTAGGTCATTTTCGTCGTCCCTAGGCTTATTCTTGTCCAATTAGGGTTTTTAACCAATCTTGTGCATCCAATAGGTGTGTTTGTGTCATTGGATGAACATTTAGGTCATTTTCGTCCTCCCTTGGCTTATTCTTGTCCAATTAGGGTTTCTAACCACTCTTGTGCATCCAATAAGTGTGTTTGTGTCATTGGATGAACATTTAGGTCATTTTCGTCCTCCCTATGCTTATTCTTGTCCAATTAGGGTTTTTAACCAATCTTGGGCTTCCAAGAGGTGTGTTTGTGTCATTGGATGAACATTTAGGTCATTTTCGTCCTCCCTATGCTTATTCTTGTCCAATTAGGGTTTTTAACCAATCTTGTGCATCCAATAAGTTCATTTGTGTCGTTGGGTGAACATTTAGGTCATTTTCGTCCTCCCTAGGCTTATTCTTGTCCAATTAGGGTTTATAACCAATCTTGTGCATCCAATAGATGTGTTTGTGTCATTGGATGAACATTTAGGTCATTTTCGTCCTCCCTATGCTTATTCTTGTCCAATTAGGGTTTTTAACCAATCTTGGGCATCCAATAGGTGTGTTTGTGTCATTGGATGAACATTTAGGTCACTTTCGTCCTCCCTAGGCTTATTCTTGTCCAATTAGGGTTTTTAACCAATCTTGTGCATCCAATAAGTTCATTTGTGTCATTGGGTGAACATTTAGGTCATTTTCGTCCTCCCTAGGCTTATTCTTGTCCAATTAGGGTTTCTAACCAATCTTGTGCATCCAATAGGTGTGTTTAGCTATTTGATGAACGTTTAGGTTATTTTCGTCGTCCCTAGGCTTATTCTTGTCCAATTAGGGTTTTTAACCAATCTTGTGAATCCAATAAGTTCATTTGTGTCATTGGATTAACATTTAGGTCATTTTCTTCCTCCCTAGGCTTATTCTTGTCCAATTAGGGTTTCTAACCAATCTTGTGCATCCAATAGGTGTGTTTGTGTCATTGGATGAACATTTAGGTCATTTTCGTCCTCCCTAGTCTTATTCTTGTCCAATTAGGGTTTCTAAACAATCTTGTGCATCCAATAGGTGTATTTGTGTCATTGGATGAACATTTAGGTCATTTTCGTCCTCCCTAGGCTTATTCTTGTCCAATTAGGGTTTTTAACCAATCTTGTGCAACCAATAAGTTCATTTGCGTCATTGGATTAACATTTAGGTCATTTTCGTCCTCCCTAGGCTTATTCTTGTCCAATTAGGGTTTTTAACCAATCTTGTGCATCCAATAGGAGTGTTTGTGTCATTGGATGAACATTTAGGTCATTTTCTTCCTCCTTATGCTTATTCTTGTCCAATTAGGGTTTTTAACCAATCTTGTGCATCCAATAGGTGTGTTTGTGTCAATGGATGAACATTTAGGTCATTTTCGTCCTCCATAGGCTTATTCTTGTCCAATTAGGGTTTTTAACCAATCTTGTGCATCCAATAAGTTCATTTGTGTCATTGGATGAACATTTAGGGTCATTTTCATCCTCCCTAGGCATATTCTTGTCCAATTAGGGTTTCTAATCAATCTTGTGCATCCAATAAGTTCATTTGTGTCATTGGATGAACATTTAGGTTATTTTCGTCCTCCCTAGTCTTATTTTAGTCCAATTAGGGTTTTAAGCAATCTTGTGCATCCAATAAGTTCATTTGTGTCATTGGATGAATAGTTAGGTCATTTTCGTCCTCCCTAGGCTTATTCTTGTCAAATTAGGGTTTCTAACCAATCGTGTGCATCCAATAGGTGTGTTTGTGTCATTGGATGAACATTTAGGTCATTTTCGTCCTCCCTAGGCTTATTCTTGTCCAATTAGGGTTTTTTTTACCAATCTTGTGCATCCAATAGGTGTGTTTGTGTCATTGGATTAACATTTAGGTCATTTTCGTCCTTCCTAGGCTTATTCTTGTCCAATTAGGGTTTTTAACCAATCTTGTGCATCCAATATGTTCATTTGTGTCATTGGATGAACATTTAGGTCATTTTCGTCCTCCCTAGGCTTATTCTTGTCGAATTAGGGTTTCTAAACAATCTTGTGCATCCAATAGGTGTGTTTGTGTCATTGGATGAACATTTAGGTCATTTTCGTCCTCCCTAGGCTTATTCTTGTCCAATTAGGGTTTTTAAACAATCTTGTGTATCCAATAGGTGTGTTTGTGTCATTGGATGAACATTTAGGTCATTTTCGTCCTCCCTAGGCTTATTCTTGTCCAATTAGGGTTTTTAACCAATCTTGTGCATCCAATAAGTTCATTTGTGTCATTGGATTAACATTTAGGTCATTTTCGTCCTCCCTAGGCTTATTCTTGTCCAATTAGGATTTTTAACCAATCTTGTGCATCCAATAGGTGTGTTTGTGTCATTGGATGAACATTTAGGTCATTTTTGTCCTCCCTAGGCTTATTCTTTTCCAATTAGGGTTTTTAACCAATCTTGTGCATCCGATAAGTTCATTTGTGTCATTGGATGAATAGTTAGGTCATTTTCGTCCTCCCTAGGCTTATTCTTGTCAAATTAGGGTTTCTAACCAATCGTGTGCACCCAATAGGAGTGTTTGTGTCATTGGATGAACATTTAGGTCATTTTCGTCCTCCCTAGGCTTATTCTTGTCCAATTAGGGTTTTTAACCAATCTTGTGCATCCAATAGGTGTGTTTGTGTCATTGGATGAACATTTAGGTCATTTTCGTCCTCCCTAGGCTTATTCTTGTCCAATTAGGGTTTTTAACCAATCTTGTGCATCCAATAAGTTCATTTGTGTCATTGGATTAACATTTAGGTCATTTTCGTCCTCCCTAGGCTTATTCTTGTCCAATTAGGATTTTTAACCAATCTTGTGCATTCAATAGGTGTCTTTGTGTCATTGGATGAACATTTAGGTCATTTTCGTCCTCCCTAGGCTTATTCTTGTCCAATTAGGGTTTCTAACGAATCTTGTGCATCCAATAGGTGTGTTTGTGTCATTGGATGAACATTTAGGTCATTTTCGTCCTCCCTATGCTTATTCTTGTCCAATTAGGGTTTTTAACCAATCTGGTGCATCCAATAGGTGTGTTTGTGTCATTGGATGAATATTTAGGTCATTTTCGTCCTCCCTAGGCTTATTCTTGTCCAATTAGGGTTTTTAACCAATCTTGTGCATCCAATAGGTGTGTTTAGTCATTTGATGAACATTTAGGTTATTTTCATCCTCCCTAGGCTTATTCTTGTCCAATTAGGGTTTTTAACCAATCTTGTGCTTCCAATAAGTTCATTTGTGTCATTGGATTAACATTTAGGTCATTTTCGTCCTCCCTAGGCTTATTCTTGTCCAATTAGGGTTTCTAACCAATCTTGTGCATCCAATAGGTGTGTTTGTGTCATTGGATGAACATTTAGGTCATTTTCGTCCTCCCTAGGCTTATTCTTGTCCAGTTAGGGTTTTTAACCAATCTTGTGCATCCAATAGGTGTGTTTGTGTCATTGGATTAACATTTAGGTCATTTTCGTCCTCCCTTGGCTTATTCTTGTCCCATTAGGGTTTTTAACCAATCCTGTGCATCCAATAAGTTCAATTGTGTCATTGGATGAACATTTAGGTCATGTTCGTCCTCCCTAGGCTTATTCTTGTCCAATTAGTGTTTCTAACCAATCTTGTGCATCCAATAGGTGTGTTTGTGTCATTGGATGAACATTTAGGTCATTTTCGTCCTCCCTAGGCTTATTCTTGTCCAATTAGGGTTTTTAACCAATCTTGTGCATCCAATAAGTTCATTTGTGTCATTGGATTAACATTTAGGTCATTTTCGTCCTCCCTTGGATTATTCTTGTCCCATTAGGGTTTTTAACCAATCTTGTGCATCCAATAAGTTCAATTGTGTCATTGGATGAAGATTTAGGTCATTTTCGTCCTCCCTAGGCTTATTCTTGTCCAGTTAGGGTTTTTAACCAATCTTGTGCATCCAATAGGTGTGTTTGTGTCATTGGATGAACATTTAGGTCATTTTCGTCCTCCCTAGGCTTATTCTTGTCCAATTAGGGTTTTTAATCAATCTTGTGCATCCAATAAGTTCATTTGGGTCATTGGATTAACATTTAGGTCATTTTCGTCCTCCCTAGGCTTATTCTTGTCCAATTAGGGTTTTTAACCAATCTTGTGCATCCAATAGGTGTGTTTGTGTCATTGGATGAACATTTAGGTCATTTTCGTCCTCCCTAGGCTTATTCTTGTCCAATTAGGGTTTTTAACCAATCTTGTGCATCCAATAAGTTCATTTGTGTCATTGGATTAACATTTAGGTCATCTTCGTCCTTCACAGGCTTATTCTTGTCCAATTAGGGTTTCTAACCAATCTTGTGTATCCAATAGGTGTGTTTGTGTCATTGGATGAACATTTAGGTAATTTTCGTCCTCCCTAGTCTTATTCTTGTCCAATTAGGGTTTTAAGCAATCTTGTGCATCCAATAAGTTCATTTGTGTCATTGGATGAATAGTTAGGTCATTTTCGTCCTCCCTAGGCTTATTCTTGTCCAATTAGGGTTTCTAAACAATCTTGTGCATCGAATAGGTGTGTTTGTGTCATTGGATGAACATTTAGGTCATTTTCGTCCTCCCTAGGCTTATTCTTGTCCAATTAGGGTTTTTAACCAATCTTGTGCATCCAATAAGTTCATTTGTGTCATTGGATTAACATGTAGGTCATTTTCGTCCTCCCTAGGCTTATTCTTGTCCAATTAGGGTTTCTAACCAATCTTGTGCATCCAATAGGTGTGTTTGTGTCATTGGATGAACATTTAGGTCATTTTCGTCCTCCCTAGGCTTATTCTTTTCCAATTAGGGTTTTTAACCAATCTTGTGCATCCAATAAGTTCATTTGTGTCATTGGATGAATAGTTAGGTTATTTTCGTCCTCCCTAGGCTTATTCTTGTCAAATTAGTGTTTCTAATCAATCGTGTGCATCCAATAGGTGTGTTTGTGTCATTGGATGAACATTTAGGTCATTTTCGTCCTCCCTAGGCATATTCTTGTCCAAGTAGGGTTTCTAACAAATCTTGTGCATCCAATAGGTGTGTTTGTGTCATTGGATGAACATTTAGGTCATTTTCGTCCTCCCTAGGCTTATTCTTGTCCAATTAGGGTTTTTAACCAATCTTGTGCATCCAATAAGTTCATTTGTGTCATTGGATTAACATTTAGGTCATTTTCGTCCTCCCTAGGCTTATTCTTGTCCAATTAGGGTTTTTAACCAATCTTGTGCATCCAATAATTTCATTTGTGTCATTGGATGAACATTTAGGTCATTTTCGTCCTCCCTAGGATTATTCTTGTCCAATTAGGGTTTCTAACAAATGTTGAGCATCCAATAGGTGTGTTTGTGTCGTTGGATGAACATTTAGGTCATTTTCGTCCTCCCTAGGCTTATTCTTGTCCAATTAGGGTTTTTAACCAATCTTGTGCATCCAATAAGTTCATTTGTGTCATTGGATTAACATTTAGGTCATTTTCGTCCTCCCTAGGCTTATTCTTGTCCAATTAGGGTTTTTAACCAATCTTGTGCATCCAATAGGTGTGTTTGTGTCATTGGATGAACATTTAGGTCATTTTCGTCCTCCCTAGGCTTATTCTTGTCCAATTAGGGTTTCTAACCAATCTTGTGCATCCAATAGGTGTGTTTGTGTCATTGGATGAACATTTAGGTCATTTTCGTCCTCCCTAGGCTTATTCTTGTCCAATTACGGTTTCTAAACAATCTTGTGTATCCAATATGTGTGTTTGTGTCATTGGATGAACATTTAGGTCATTTTCGTCCTCCCTAGGCTTATTCTTGTCCAATTAGGGTTTTTAACCAATCTTGTGCATCCAATAGGTGTGTTTGTGTCATTGGATAAACATTTAGGTTATTTTCGTCCTCCCTAGTCTTATTCTTGTCCGATTAGGGTTTTAAGCAATCTTGTGCATCCAATAAGTTCATTTGTGTCATTGGATTAACATTTAGGTCATTTTCGTCCTCCCTAGGTTTATTCTTGTCCAATTAGGGTTTCTAAACAATCTTGTGTATCCAATAGGTGTGTTTGTGTCATTGGATGAACATTTAGGTCATTTTCGTCATCCCTAGGCTTATTCTTGTCCAATTAGGGTTTTTAACCAATCTTGTGCATCCAATAAGTTCATTTGTGTCATTGGATTAACATTTAGGTCATTTTCGTCCTCCCTAGGCTTATTCTTGTCCAATTAGGGTTTCTAACGAATCTTGTACATCCAATAGGTGTGTTTGTTTCATTGGATGAACATTTAGGTCATTTTCGTCCTCCCTATGCTTATTGTTGTCCAATTAGGGTTTTTAACCAATCTTGTGCATCCAATAGGTGTGTTTGTGTCATTGGATGAACATTTAGGTCATTTTCGTCCTCCCTAGGCTTATTCTTGTCCAATTAGGGTTTTTAACCAATCTTGTGCATCCAATAGGTGTGTTTGTGTCATTGGATGAACATTTAGGTCATTTTCGTCCTCCCTACGCTTATTCATGTCCAATTAGGGTTTTTAACCAATCTTGTGCATCCAATAGGTGTGTTTGTGTCATTGGATGAACATTTAGGTCATTTTCGTCCTCCCTAGGCTTATTCTTGTCCAATTAGGGTTTTTAACCAATCTTGTGCATCCAATAGGTGTGTTTGTGGCATTGGATGAACATTTAGGTCATTTTCGCCCTCCCTAGGCTTATTCTTGTCCAATTAGGGTTTTTAACCAATCTTGTGCATCCAATAAGTTCATTTGTGTCATCGGATTAACATTTAAGTCATTTTCATCCTCTCTAGGCTTATTCTTTCCAATTAGGGTTTCTAACGAATCTTGTGCATCCAATAGGTGAGTTTGTGTCATTGGATGAACATTTAGGTCATTTTCGTCCTCCCATGGCTTATTCTTGTCCAATTAGGGTTTTTAACCAAAGTTGTGCATCCAATAGGTGTGTTTGTGTCATTGGATGAACATTTAGGTCATTTTCTTCCTCCCTAGGCTTATTCTTGTCCAATTAGGGTTTTTAACCAATCTTGTGCATCCAATAGGTGTGTTTGTGTCATTGGATGAACATTTAGGTCATTTTCGTCCTCCCTAGGCTTATTCTTGTCCAATTAGGGTTTTTAACCAATCTTGTGCATCCAATAGGTGTGTTTGTGTCATTGGATGAACATTTAGGTCATTTTCGTCCTCCCTAGGCTTATTCTTGTACAATTAGGGTTTTTAACCAATCTTGTGCATCCAATAAGTTCATTTGTGTCATTGGATTAACATTTAGGTCATTTTCGTCCTCCCTAGGCTTATTCTTGTCCAATTAGGGTTTCTAACCAATCTTGTGCATCCAATAGGTGTGTTTGTGTCATTGGATGAACATTTAGGTCATTTTCGTCCTCCCTAGGCTTATTCTTGTCCAATTAGTGTTTTTAACCAATCTTGTGCATCCAATAAGTTCGTTTGTGTCATTGGATGAACATTTAGGTCATTTTCATCCTCCCTAGGCTTATTCTTGTCCAATTAGGGTTTCTAACCAATCTTGTGCATCCAATAGGTGTGTTTGTGTCATTGGATGAACATTTAGGTCATTTTTTTCCTCCCTAGGCTTATTCTTGTCCAATTAGGGTTTTAAGCAATTTTGTGCATCCAATGAGTTCATTTGTGTCATTTGATTAACATTTAGGTCATTTTCGTCCTCCCTAGGCCTATTCTTGTCCAATTAGGGTTTTTAACCAATCATGTGCATCCAATAAGTTCATTTGTGTCATTGGATGAACAATTAGGTCATTTTCGTCTACCCTAGGCTTATTCTTGTCCAATTAGGGTTTTTAACCAATCTTGTGCATCCAATAAGTTCATTTGTGTCATTGGATAAACATTTAGGTCATTTTCGTCCTCCCTAGGCTTATTCTTGTCCAATTAGGGATTTTAACGAATCTTGTGCATCCAATAGGTGTGTTTGTGTCATTGGATGAACATTTAGGTCATTTTCGTCCTCCCTAGGCTTATTCTTGTCCAATTAGGGTTTTTAACCAATCTTGTGCATCCAATAAGTTCATTTGTGTCATTGGATTAACATTTAGGTCATTTTCGTCCTCCCTAGGCTTATTCTTGTCCAATTAGGGTTTCTAACCAATCTTGTGCATCCAATAGGTGTGTTTGTGTCATTGGATGAACATTTAGGTTATTTTCGTCCTCCCTAGTCTTATTCTTGTCCAATTAGGATTTTAAGCAATCTTTTGCATCCAATAAGTTCATTTGTGTCATTGGATTGACATTTAGGTCATTTTCGTCCTCCCTAGGCTTATTCTTGTCCAATTAGGGTTTCTAAACAATCTTGTGTATCCAATAGGTGTGTTTGTGTCATTGGATGAACATTTAGGTCATTTTCGTCCTCCCTAGGCTTATTCTTGTCCAATTAGGGTTTTTAACCAATCTTGTGCATCCAATAAGTTCATTTGTGTCATTGGATTAACATTTAGGTCATTTTCGTCCTCCCTAGGCTTATTCTTGTCCAATTAGGGTTTCTAACCAATCTTGTGCATCCAATAGGTGTGTTTGTGTCATTGGATGAACATTTAGGTCATTTTCGTCCTCCCTAGGCTTATTCTTTTCCAATTAGGGTTTTTAACCAATCTTTTGCATCCAATAAGTTCATTTGTGTCATTGGATGAACATTTAGGTCATTTTCGTCCTCCCAAGGCTTATTCTTGTCCAATTAGAGTTTCTAACCAATCTTGTGCATCCAATAGGTGTGTTTAGTCATTTGATGAACATTTAGGTTATTTTCGTCCTCCCTAGGCTTATTCTTGTCCAATTAGGCTTTTTAACCAATCTTGTGCATCCAATAAGTTCATTTGTGTCATTGGATTAACATTTAGGTCATTTTCGTCCTTCCTAGGCTTATTCTTGTGCAATTAGGGTTTCTAACCAATCTTGTGCATCCAATAGGTGTGTTTGTGTCATTGGATGAACATTTAGGTCATTTTCGTCCTCCCTAGGCTTATTCTTGTCCAATTAGGGTTTCTAACCAATCTTGTGCATCCAATAGGTATGTTTGTGTCATTGGATAAACATTTAGGTCATTTTCGTCCTCCCTAGGCTTATTCTTGTCCAATTAGGGTTTCTAACCAATCTTGTGCATCCAATAGGTGTGTTTGTGTCATTGGATGAACATTTAGGTCATTTTCGTCCTCCCTAGGCTTATTCTTCTCCAATTAGGGTTTTTAACCAATGTTGTGCATCCAATAGGTGTGTTTGTGTCATTGGATGAACATTTAGGTCAGTTTCTTCCTCCCTAGGCTTATTCTTGTCCAATTAGGGTTTCTTACGAATCTTGTGCATCCAATAGGTGTGTTTGTGTCATTGGATGAACATTTAGGTCATTTTCGTCCTCCCTAGGCTTATTCTTGTCCAATTAGGGTTTCTAACCAATCTTGTGCATCCAATAGGTGTGTTTGTGTCATTGGATGAACATTTAGGTCATTTTCGTCCTCCCTAGGCTTATTCTTGTCTAATTAGAGTTTTTAAGCAATCTTGTGCATCCAATAAGTTCATTTGTGTTATTGGATGAACATTTAGGTCATTTTTGTCCTCCCTAGGCTTATTCTTGTCCAATTAGGGTTTCTAACCAATCTGGTGCATCCAATAGGTGTATTTGTGTCATTGGATAAACATTTAGGTCATTTTCGTCCTCCCTAGGCTTATTCTTGTCCAATTAGGGTTTCTAACCAATCTTGTGCATCCAATAGGTGTGTTTGTGTCATTGGATGAACATTTAGGTCATTTTCGTCCTCCCTAGGCTTATTCTTGTCCAATTAGGGTTTTTAAGCAATCTTGTGCATCCAATAAGTTCATTTGTGTCGTTGGATAAACATTTAGGTCATTTTCGTCCACCCTAGGCTTATTCTTGTCCAATTAGGGTTTTTAACCAATCTTGTGCATCCAATAGGTGTGTTTGTGTCATTGGATGAACATTTAGGTCATTTTCGTCCTCCCTAGGCTTATTCTTGTCCAATTAGGGTTTTTAACCAATCTTGTGCATCCAATATGTTCATTTGTGTCATTGGATAAACATTTATGTCATTTTCGTCCACCCTAGGCTTATTCTTGTCCAATTAGGGTTTTTAACCAATCTTGTGCATCCAATAGGTTCATTTGTGTCATTGGATGAACATTTAGGTCATTTTCGTCCTCCCAAGGCTTATTCTTGTCCAATTAGGGTTTTTAAGCAATCTTGTGCATCCAATAAGTTCATTTGTGTCATTGGATGAACATTTAGGTCATTTTCGTCCGCCCTAGGCTTATTTTTGTCCAATTAGGGTTTTTAACCAATCTTGTGCATCCAATAGGTGTGTTTGTGTCATTGGATGAACATTTAGGTCATTTTCGTCCTCCCTAGGCTTATTCTTGTCCAATTAGGGTTTTTAACCAATCTTGTGCATGCAATAGGTGTGTTTGTGTCATTGGATGAACATTTAGGTCATTTTCGTCCTCCCTAGGCTTATTCTTGTCCAATTAGGGTTTTTAACCAATCTTGTGCATCCAATAAGTTCATTTGTGTCATTGGATGAACATTTAGGTCATTTTCGTCCTCCCTATGCTTATTGTTGTCCAATATGTTCATTTGTGTCATTGGATGAACATTTAGGTCATTTTCGTCCTCCTTATGCTTATTCTTGTCCAATTAGGGTTTATGCAATCTTGTGCATCCATTTAGTTCATTTGTGTCATTGGATGAACATTTAGGTCATTTTCTTCCTCCTTAGGCTTATTTTTGTCCAATTAGGGTTTTTAACCAATCTTGTGCATCCAATAGGTGTGTTTGTGTCATTGGATGAACATTTAGGTCATTTTCGTCCTCCCTAGGCTTATTCTTGTCCAATTAGGGTTTTTAACCAATCTTGTGCATCCAATAAGTTCATTTGTGTCATTGGATGAACATTTAGGTCATTTTCGTCCTCCCTATGCTTTTTCTTGTCCAATTAGGGTTTTTAACCAATCTTGTGCATCCAATAGGTGTGTTTGTGTCATTGGATGAACATTTAGGTCATTTTCGTCCTCCCTAGGCTTATTCTTGTCCAATTAGGGTTTTTAACCAATCTTGTGCATCCAATAAGTTCCTTTGTGTCATTGGGTGAACATTTAGGTCATTTTCGTCCTCCCTAGGCTTATTCTTGTCCAATTAGGGTTTCTAACCAATCTTGTGCATCCAATAGGTGTGTTTAGTCATTTGATGAACATTTAGGTCATTTTCGTCCTCCCCAGGCGCTTATTCTTGTCCAATTAGGGTTTCTAACCAATCTTGTGCATCCAATAGGTGTGTTTGTGTCATTGGATGAACATTTAGGTCACTTTCGCCCTCCCTATGCTTATTCTTGTACAATTAGGGATTCTAACCAATCTTGTGCATCCAATAGGTGTGTTTGTTACATTGGATGAACATTTAGGTCATTTTCGTCCTCCCTAGGCTTATTCTTGTCCCATTAGGGTTTTTAACCAATCTTGTGTATCCAATAAGTTCAATTGTGTCATTGGATGAACATTTAGGTCATTTTCGTCCTCCCTAGGCTTATTCTTGTCCAATTAGGGTTTCTAAACAATCTTGTGCATCCAATAGGTGTGTTTGTGTCATTGGATGAACATTTAGGTCATTTTCGTCATCCCTAGGCTTATTCTTGTCCAATTAGGCTTTTTAACCAATCTTGTGCATCCAATAAGTTCATTTGTGTCATTGGATGAACATTTAGGTCATTTTCGTCCTCCCTAGGCTTATTCTTGTCCAATTAGGGTTTTTAAGCAATCTTGTGCATCCAATAAGTTCATTTGTGTCATTGAAAGAACATTTAGGTCATTTTCGTCCTCCCTAGGCTTATTCTTGTTCAATTAGGGTTTCTAACCAATCTTGTGCATCCAATAGGTGTGTTTGTGTCATTGGATGAACATTTTGGTCATTTTCGTCCTCCCTAGTCTTATTCTTGTCCAATTAGGGTTTTAAGCAATCTTGTGCATCCAATAAGTTCATTTGTGTCATTGGATGAACATTTAGGTTATTTTCGTCCTCACTAGGCTTAGTTTTGTGCAATTAGGGTTTTAATCCAATCTTGTGCATCCAATAGGTGTGTTTGTGTCATTAGACGAACATTTAGGTCATTTACATCCTCCCTAGGCTTATTGTTGTCCAATTAGGAATTTTAACCAATCTTGTGCATCCAATAGGTGTGTTTGTGTCATTGGATGAACAATTAGGTCATTTTCGTCCTCCCTAGTCTTATTCTTGTCCAATTAGGATTTTTAACCAATCTTGTGCATCCAATAAGTTCATTTGTGTCATTGGATAAACATTTAGGTCATTTTCGTCCTCCCTAGTCTTATTCTTGTCCAATTAGGGTTTTTAACCAATCTTGTGCATCCAATAGGTGTGTTTGTGTCATTGGATGAACATTTAGGTCATTTTCGTCCTCCCTAGGCTTATTCTTGTCCAATTAGGGTTTTTAACCAATCTTGTGCATCCAATAAGTTCATTTGTGTCATTGGATAAACATTTAGGTCATTTTCGTCCACCCTAGGCTTATTCTTGTCCAATTAGGGTTTTTAACCAATCTTAGGCATCCAATAAGTTCATTTGTTTCATTGGATGAATATTTAGGTCATTTTCGTCCTCCCAAGGTTTATTCTTGTCCAATTAGGGTTTTTAACCAATCTTGTGCATCCAATAGGTGTGTTTGTGTCATTGGATGAACATTTAGGTCATTTTCGTCCTCCCTAGGCTTATTCTTGTCCAATTAGGGTTTTTAACCAATCTTGTGCATCCAATAAGTACATTTGTGTCATTGGATTAACATTTAGGTCATTTTCGTCCTCCCTAGGCTTATTCTTGTCCAATTAGGGTTTCTAACCAATCTTGTGCATCCAATAGGTGTGTTTGTGTCATTGGATGAACATTTAGGTCATTTTCGTCCTCCCTAGGCTTATTCTTGTCCAATTAGGGTTTTTAACCGATCTTGTGCATCCAATAGGTGTGTTTGTGTCATTGGATGAACATTTAGGTTATTTTCGTCCTCCCTATTCTTATTCTTGTCCAAATAGGGTTTTAAGCAATATTGTGCATCCAATAAGTTCATTTGTGTCATTGGATTAACATTTAGGTCATTTTCGTCCTCCCTAGGCTTATTCTTGTCCAATTAGGGTTTCTAAACAATCTTGTGTATCCAATAGGTGTGTTTGTGTCATTGGATGAACATTTAGGTCATTTTCGTCATCCCTAGGCTTATTCTTGTCCAATTAGGGTTTTTAACCAATCTTGTGCATCCAATAAGTTCATTTGTGTCATTGGATTAACATTTAGATCATTTTCGTCCTCCCTAGGCTTATTCTTGTCCAATTAGGGTTTTTAAACAATCTTGTGTATCCAATTGGTGTGTTTGTGTCATTGGATGAACATTTAGGTCATTTTCGTCATCCCTAGGCTTATTCTTGTCCAATTAGGGTTTTTAACCAATCTTGTGCATCCAATAAGTTCATTTGTGTCATTGGATTAACATTTAGGTCATTTTCGTCCTCCCTAGGCTTATTCTTGTCCAATTAGGGTTTCTAA
>JBBPBR010002100.1:0-13839 GCA_037974775.1 Cicer pinnatifidum | reverse complement strand
CTTTTCGTCCTCCCTAGGCTTATTCTTGTCCAATTAGGGTTTTTAACCAATCTTGTGCATCCAATAACTTTGTTTGTGTCATTGAATTAATATTTAGGTCATTTTCCTCCTCCCTAGGCATATTCTTGTCCAATTAGGGTTTTTAACCAATCTTGTGCATCCAATAGGTGTGTTTGTGTCATTCGATGATCAATTAGGTCGTTTTCGTCCTCCCTAGGCTTATTCTTGTCCAATTAGGGTTTTTAACCAATCTTGTGCATCCAATAAGTTCATTTGTGTCTTTGGATTAACATTTAGGTCATTTTCGTCCTTCCTAGGCATATTCTTGTCTAATTAGGGTTTTTAACCAATCTTGTGCTTCCAATAGGTGTGTTTGTTGCATTGGATGATCAATTAGGTCATTTTCGTACTCCCTAGGCTTATTCTTGTCCAATTAGGGTTTTTAACCAATCTTGTGCCTCC
Source organism: Cicer pinnatifidum (assembly GCA_037974775.1). Taxonomy (NCBI): domain Eukaryota; kingdom Viridiplantae; phylum Streptophyta; class Magnoliopsida; order Fabales; family Fabaceae; genus Cicer; species Cicer pinnatifidum. Next base: position 13,377 of record JBBPBR010002100.1, on the reverse strand, counting down.
AATAAGTTTGTTTATGTCATTGAATTAATATTTAGGCCATTTTCGTCCTCCCTAGGCATATTCTTGTCCAATTAGGGTTTTTAACCAATCTTGTGCATCCAATAGGTGTGTTTCTGTCATTGGATGATCAATTAGGACATTTTCGTCCTCCCTAGGCATATTCTTGTCCAATTAGGGGTTTTAACCAATCTTGTACATCCAATAGGTGTGTTTGTGTCATTGGATGATCAATTAGGTCATTTTCGTCCTCCCTAGGCTTATTCTTGTCCAATTAGAGTTTTTAACCAATCTTGTTCATCCAATAAGTTTGTTTGTTTCATTGAATTAATATTTAGGTCATTTTCGTCCTCCCTAGGCATGTTCTTGTCCAATTAGGGTTTTTAACCAATCTTGTGCATCCAATAACTTGAGTTGTGTCATTGGATTAACATTTAGGTCATTTTCGTCCTCCCTAGGCTTATTCTTGTCCAATTAGGGTTTTTAACCAATCTTGAGCATCCAATAAGTTGAGTTGTGTCATTGGATTAACATTTAGGTCATTTTCGTCCTCCCTAGGCTTATTCTTGTCCAATTAAGGTTTTTAACCAATCTTGTGCATCCAATAAGATCATTTGTGTCATTGGATTAACATTAAGGTCATTTTCGTCCTCCCTAGGCATATTCTTTTCCAATTAGGGTTTTTAACCAATCTTGTGCATCCAATAGGTGTGTTTGTGTCATTGGATGATCAATTAGGTCAATTTCGTCCTCCCTATGCTTATTCTTGTCCAATTAGGGTTTTTAACCAATCTTGTGCATCCAATAAGTTCATTTGTGTCATTGGATGATCAATTAGGTCATTTTCGTCCTCCCTAGGCATATTCTTGTCCAACTAGGGTTTTTAACCAATCTTGTACATCCAATAGGTGTGTTTGTGTCATTGGATGATCAATTAGGTCATTTTCGTACTCCCTAGGCTTATTCTTGTCCAATTAGGGTTTTTAACCAATCTTGTGCATCCAATAAGTTCATTTGTGTCATTGGATTAACATTTAGGTCATTTTCGTACTCCCTAGGCTTATTCTTGTCCAATTAGGGTTTTTAACCAATCTTGTGCATCCAATAGGTGTGTTTGTGTCATTGGATGAACATTTAGGTCATTTTCGTCCTCCCTAGGCTTATTCTTGTCCAATTAGGGTTTCTAACCAATCTTTTGCATCCAATAGGTGTATTTGTGTTATTTGATGAACATTTCGGTCATTTTCGTCCTCCCTAGGCTTATTCTTGGCCAATTAGGGTTTTTAACCAATCTTGTGAATCCAATAGGTGTGTTTGTGTCATTGGATGAACATTTAGGTCATTTTCGTCCTCCCTAGGTTTATTCTTGTCCAATTAGGGTTTCTAACTAATCTTGTGTATCCAATAGATGTATTTGTGTCATTGGATGAACATTTAGGTCATTTTCGTCCTCCCTAGGCTTATTCTTGTCTAATTAGGGTTTTTAAGCAATCTTGTGCATCCAATAAGTTCATTTGTGTCATTGGATTAATATTTAAGTAATTTTCGTCCTCCCTAGACTTATTCTTGTTCAATTAGGGTTTCTAACCAATCTTGTGCATCCAATAGATGTGTTTGTGTCATTGGATGAACATTTAGGTCATTTTCGTCCTCCCTAGGCTTATTCTTGTCCAATTAGGGTTTTTAAGCAATCTTGTGCATCCAATAAGTTCATTTGTGTCATTGGATGAACATTTAGGTCATTTTCGTCCTCCCTAGGCATATTCTTATCTTATTAGGGTTTTTAACCAATCTTGTGCATCCAATAAGTTAATTTGTGTCATTGGATGAACATTTAGGTCATTTTCGTCCTCCCTAGGCTTATTCTTGTCCAATTAGGGTTTTTAACCAATCTTGTGCATCCAATAGGTGTGTTTGTGTCATTGGATGAACATTTAGGTCATTTTCGTCCTCCCTAGGCTTATTCTTGTCCAATTAGGGTTTTTAACCAATCTTGTGCATCCAATAGGTGTGTTTGTGTCATTGGATGAACATTTAGGTCATTTTCGTCCTCCCTAGGCTTATTCTTGTCAAATTAGGGTTTCTAACCAATCTTTTGCATCCAATAGGTGTATTTGTGTCATTGGATGAACATTTAGGTCATTTTCGTCCTCATTAGGCTTATTCTTTTCCAATTTGGGTTTTTAAGCAATCTTGTGCATCCAATAAGTTCATTTGTGTCATTGGATGAACATTTACGTCATTTTCGTCCTCCCTAGGCTTATTCTTGTCCAATTAGGGTTTTTAACCAATCTTGTGCATCCAATAGGTGTGTTTGTGTCATTGGATGAACATTTAGGTCATTTTCGTCCTCCTTACGCTTATTCTTGTCCAATTAGGGTTTTTAACCAATCTTGTGCATCCAATAGGTGTGTTTGTGTCATTGGATGAACATTTAGGTCATTTTCGTCCTCCCTAGGCTTATTCTTGTCCAATTAGGGTTTTTAACCAATCTTGTACATCCAATAGATGTGTTTGTGTCATTTGATGAACATTTAGGTCATTTTCGTCCTCCCTAGGCTTATTCTTGTCCAGTTAGGATTTTTAACCAATCTTGTGCATCCAATAGGTGTGTTTGTGTCATTGGATGAACATTTAGGTTATTTTCGTCCTCCCTAGGCTTATTCTTGTCCAATTAGGGTTTTTAACCAATCTTGTGCATCCAATAGGTGTGTTTGTGTCATTGGATGAACATTTAGGTCATTTTCGTCCTCCCTAGGCTTATTCTTGTCCAATTAGGGTTTTTAACCAATCTTGTGCATCCAATAAGTTCATTTGTGTCATTGGATGAACATTTAGGTCATTTTCGTCCTCCCAAGGCTTATTCTTGTCCAATTACGGTTTCTAACCAATCTTGTGCATCCAATAGGTGTGTTTGTGTCATTGGATGAACATTTAGGTCATTTTCGTCCTCCCTAGGCTTATTCTTGTCCAATTAGGGTTTTTAACCAATCTTGTGCATCCAATAAGTTCATTTGTGTCATTGGATGAATAGTTAGGTCATTTTCGTCCTCCCTAGGCTTATTCTTGTCCAATTAGGGTTTCTAACCATTCTTGTGCATCCAATAGGTGTGTTTGTTTCATTGGATGAACATTTAGGTCATTTTAGTCCTCCCTAGTCTTATTCTTGTCCAATTAGGGTTTTTAACCAATCTTGTGCATCCAATAAGTTCATTTGTGTCATTGGATGAACATTTAGGTCATTTTCGTCCTCCCTAGGCTTATTCTTGTCCAATTAGGGTTTTTAACCAATCTTGTGCATCCAATAGGTGTGTTTGTGTCATTGGATGAACATTTAGGTCATTTTCGTCCTCCCTAGGCTTATTCTTGTCAAATTAGGGTTTCTAACCAATCTTTTGCATCCAATAGGTGTATTTGTGTCATTGGATGAACATTTAGGTCATTTTCGTCCTCCGTAGGCTTATTCTTGTCCAATTAGGGTTTTTAAGCAATCTTGTGCATCCAATAAGTTCATTTGTGTCATTGAATTAAGATTTAAGTGATTTTCGTCCTCCCTAGGCTTATTCTTGTTCAATTAGGGTTTCTAACCAATCTTGTGCATCCAATAGGTGTGTTTGTGTCATTGGATGAACATTTAGGTCATTTTCGTCCTCCCTAGTCTTATTCTTGTCCAATTAGGGTTTTAAGCAATCTTGTGCATCCAATAAGTTCATTTGTGTCATTGGATGAACATTTAGGTCATTTTTCCTCCTCCCTAGGCTTATTCTTGTCCAATTAGGTTTTCAAGCAATCTTGTGCATCAAATAAGTTCATTTGTGTCATTGGATGAACATTTAGGTCATTTTCGTCCTCCCTAGGCTTATTCTTGACCAATTAGGGTTTATAAGCAATCTTGTGCTTCCAATAAGTTCATTTGTGTCATTGGATGAACATTTAGGTCATTTTCGTCCTCCCTAGGCTTACTCTTGTCCAATTAGGGTTTCTAACCAATCTTGTGCATCCAATAAGTTCATTTGTGTCATTGGATGAACATTTAGGTCATTTTCGTCCTCCCTAGGCTTATTCTTGTCCAATTAGGGTTTTTAACCAATCTTGTGCATCCAATAGGTGTGTTTGTGTCATTGGATGAACATTTAGGTCATTTTCGTCCTCCCTAGGCTTATTCTTGTCCAATTAGGGTTTCTAACCAATCTTGTGCATCCAATAAGTTCATTTGTGTCATTGGATGAACATTTAGTTCATTTTCGTCCTCCCTGGGCTTATTCTTGTCCAATTAGGGTTTTTAAGCAATCTTGTGCATCCAATAAGTTCATTTGTGTCATTGGATGAACATTTACGTCATTTTCGTCCTCCCTAGGCTTATTCTTGTCCAATTAGGGTTTTTAACCAATCTTGTGCATCCAATAGGTGTGATTGTGTCATTGGATGAACATTTAGGTCATTTTCGTCCTCCCTAGGCTTATTCTTGTCCAATTAGGGTTTTTAACCAATCTTGTGCATCCAATAGGTGTGTTTGTGTCATTGGATGAACATTTAGGTCATTTTCGTCCTCCCTAGGCTTATTCTTGTCAAATTAGGGTTTCTAACCAATCTTTTGCATCCAATAGGTGTATTTGTGTCATTGGATGAACATTTAGGTCATTTTCGTCCTCCCTAGGCTTATTCTTGTCCAATTAGGGTTTTTATGCAATCTTGTGCATCCAATAAGTTCATTTGTGTCATTGGATGAACATTTACGTCATTTTCGTCCTCCTAGGCTTATTCTTGTCCAATTAGGGTTTTTAACCAATCTTGTGCATCCAATAGGTGTGTTTGTGTCATTGGATGAACATTTACGTCATTTTCGTCCTCCCTAGGCTTATTCTTGTCCAATTAGGGTTTTTAACCAATCTTGTGCATCCAATAGGTGTGTTTGTGTCATTGGATGAACATTTAGGTCATTTTCGTCCTCCCTAGGCTTATTCTTGTCAAATTAGGGTTTCTAACCAATCTTTTGCATCCAATAGGTGTATTTGTGTCATTGGAGGAACAATTAGGTCATTTTCGTGCTCCCTAGGCTTATTCTTGTCCAATTAGGGTTTTTAAGCAATCTTGTGCATCCAATATGTACATTTGTGTCATTGGATGAACATTTAGGTCATTTTCGTCCTCCCTAGGCTTATTCTTGTCCAATTAGGGTTTTTAACCAATCTTGTGCATCCAATAGGTGTGTTTGTGTCATTGGATGAACATTTAGGTCATTTTCGTCCTCCCTAGGCTTATTCTTGTCCAATTAGGGTTTTTAACCAATCTTGTGCATCCAATAGGTGTGTTTGTGTCATTTGATGAACAATTAGGTCATTTTCGTGCTCCCTAGGCTTATTCTTGTCCAATTAGGGTTTAAAGCAATCTTGTGCATCCAATAAGTTCATTTGTGTCATTGGATTAAGATTTAAGTCATTTTCGTCCTCCCTAGGCTTATTCTTGTTCAATTAGGGTTTCTAACCAATCTTGTGCATCCAATAGGTGTGTTTGTGTCATTGGATGAACATTTTGGTCAATTTCGTCCTCCCTAGGCTTATTCTTGTCCAATTAGGGTTTTTAACCAATCTTGTGCATCCAATAGGTGTGTTTGTGTCATTGGATGAACATTTAGGTCATTTTCGTCCTCCCTAGGCTTATTCTTGTCCAATTAGGGTTTTTAACCGATCTTGTGCATCCAATAAGTTCATTTGTGTCATTGGATAAACATTTACGTCATTTTCGTCCACCCTAGGCTTATTCTTGTCCAATTATGGTTTTTAACCAATCTTGTGCATCCAATAAGTTCATTTGTGTCATTGGATGAACATTTAGGTCATTTTCGTCCTCCCAAGGCTTATTGTTGTCCAATTAGGGTTTTTAACCAATCTTGTGCATCCAATAAGTTCATTTGTGTCATTGGATTAACATTTAGGTCATTTTCGTCCTCCCAAGGCTTATTGTTGTCCAATTAGGGTTTTTAACCAATCTTGTGCATCCAATAAGTTCATTTGTGTCATTGGATGAACATTTAGGTCATTTTCGTCCTCCCTAGGCTTATTCTTGTCCAATTAGGGTTTTTAAGCAATCTTGTGCATCCAATAAGTTCATTTGTGTCATTGGATGAACATTTAGGTCATTTTCGTCCTCCCTAGGCTTATTCTAGTTCAATTAGGGTTTCTAACCAATCTTGTGCATCTAATAGGTGTGTTTGTGTCATTGGATGAACATTTAGGTCATTTTCGTCCTCCGTAGTCTTATTCTTGTTCAATTAGGGTTTTAAGCAATCTTGTGCATCCAATAAGTTCATTTGTGTCATTGGATGAACATTTAGGTTATTTTCGTCCTCACTAGGCTTAGTTTTGTGCAATTAGGGTTTTTAACCAATCTTGTGCATCCAATAGGTGTGTTTGTGTCATTAGATGAACATTTATGTCATTTTCATCCTCCCTAGGCTTATTGTTGTCCAATTAGGGTTTTTAACCAATCTTGTGCATCCAATAGGTGTGTTTGTGTCATTTGATGAACAATTAGGTCATTTTCGTGCTCCCTAGGCTTATTCTTGTCCAATTAGGGTTTAAAGCAATCTTGTGCATCCAATAAGTTCATTTGTGTCATTGGATTAAGATTTAAGTCATTTTCGTCCTCCCTAGGCTTATTCTTGTTCAATTAGGGTTTTTAACCAATCTTGTGCATCCAATAGGTGTGTTTGTGTCATTGGATGAACATTTAGGTCAATTTCGTCCTCCCTAGGCTTATTCTTGTCCAATTAGGGTTTTTAACCAATCTTGTGCATCCAATAGGTGTGTTTGTGTCATTGGATGAACATTTAGGTCATTTTCGTCCTCCCTAGGCTTATTCTTGTCCAATTAGGGTTTTTAACCAATCTTGTGCATCCAATAACTTTGTTTGTGTCCTTGAATTAATATTTAGGTCATTTTCGTCCTCCCTAGGCATATTCTTGTCCAATTAGGGTTTTTACACCAATCTTGGGCTTCCAATAGGTGTGTTTGTGTCATTGGATGATCAATTAGGTCATTTTCGTCCTCCCTAGGCTTATTCTTGTCCAATTAGGGTTTTTAACCAATCTTGTGCATCCAATAGGTGTGTTTGTGTCATTGGATGATCAATTAGGTCATTTTCGTCCTCCCTAGGCTTATTCTTGTCCAATTAGGGTTTTTAACCAATCTTGTGCATCCAATAAGTTTGTTTGTGTCATTGAATTATATTTAGGACATTTTCGTCCTCCCTAGGCATATTCTTTTCCAATTAGGGTTTTTAACCAATCTTGTGCATCCAATAGGTGTGTTTGCGGCAATGGATGATCAATTAAGTCATTTTCGTCCTCCCTAGGCTTATTCTTGTCCAATTAGGGTTTTTAACCAATCTTGTGCATCCAATAGGTGTGTTTGTGTCATTGGATGATCAATTAGGTCATTTTCGTCCTCCCTAGGCTTATTCTTGTCCAATTAGGGTTTTTAACCAATCTTGTGCATCCAATAGGTGTGTTTGTGTCATTGGCTGATCAATTAGGTCATCTTCGTCCTCCCTAGGCTTATTCTTGTCCAATTAGGGTTTTTAACCAATCTTGTGCATCCAATAAGTGTGTTTGTGTCATTGGATGATCAATTAGGTCATTTTCGTCCTCCCTAGGCTTATTCTTGTCCAATTAGGGTTTTTAACCAATCTTGTGCTTCCAATAAGTGTGTTTGTGTCATTGGATGATCAATTAGGTCATTTTCCTCCTCCCAATGCATATTCTTGTCTGATTAGGGTTTTTAACCATTCATGTGCATCCAATAGGTGTGTTTGTGTCATTGGATGATCAATTAGGTCATTTTCGTCCTCCCTAGGCTTATTCTTGTCCAATTAGGGTTTTTAACCAATCTTGTGCATCCAATAAGTTTGTTTGTGTGATTGAATTAATATTTAGTTCATTTTCGTCCTCCCTAGGCATATTCTTGTCCAATTAGGGTTTTTAACCTATCTTGTGCATCCAATAGGTGTGTTTGTGTCATTGGATGATCAATTAGGTCATTTTCGTCCTCCCTAGGCTTATTCTTGTCCAATTAGGGTTTTTAACCAATCTTGTGCATCCAATAACTTTGTTTGTGTCATTGAATTAATATTTAGGTCATTTTCCTCCTCCCTAGGCATATTCTTGTCCAATTAGGGTTTTTAACCAATCTTGTGCATCCAATTGGTGTGTTTGTGTCATTCGATGATCAATTAGGTCATTTTCGTCCTCCCTAGGCTTATTCTTGTCCAATTAGGGTTTTTAACCAATCTTGTGCATCCAATAAGTTCATTTGTGTCATTGGGTTAACATTTAGGTCATTTTCGTCCTTCCTAGGCATATTCTTGTCTAATTAGGGTTTTTAACCAATCTTGTGCTTCCAATAAGTGTGTTTGTGTCATTGGACGATCAATTAGGTTATTTTCGTCCTTCCTAGGCATATTCTTGTCCAATTAGGGTTTTGAACCAGTCTTGTGCATCCAATAGGTGTGTTTGTGTCTTTGGATGATCAATTAGGTCATTTTCGTCCTCCGAAGGCTTATTCTTGTCCAATTATGGTTTTTAACCAATCTTGTGCATCCAATAAGTTCATTTGTGTAATTGGATTAACATTTAGGTCATTTTCGCCCTCCCTAGGCATATTCTTGTCCAACTAGGGTTTTTAACCAATCTTGTGCATCCAATAGGTGTGTTTGTGTCATTGGATGATCAATTAGGTCATTTTCGTCCTCCCTATGCTTATTCTTGTCCAATTAGGGTTTTTAACCAATCTTGTGCATCCAATAAGTTCATTTGTGTCATTGGATGATCAATTAGGTCATTTTCGTCCTCCCTAGGCATATTCTTGTCCAACTAGGGTTTTTAACCAATCTTGTGCATCCAATACGTGTGTTTGTATCATTCGATGATCAATTAGGTCATTTTCGTCCTCCCTAGGCTTATTCTTGTCCAATTAGGGTTTTTAACCAATCTTGTGCATTCAATAAGTTGAGTTGTGTTATTGGATTAACATTTAGGTCATTTTCGTTCTCCCTAGGCTTATTCTTGTCCAATTAGGGTTTTTAACCAATCTTGTGCATCCAATAAGTTCATTTGTGTTATTGGATTAACATTTAGGTCATATTCGTCCTCCCTAGGCATATTCTTGTCCAATTAGAGTTTTTAACCAATCTTGTGCATCCGATAAGTTTGTTTGTGTCATTGAATTAATATTTAGGTAATGTTCGTCCTCCCTTATGCATATTCTTGTCCAATTAGGGTTTTTAACCAATCTTGTGCATCCAATAGGTGTGTTTGTGTCATTGGATGATCAATTAGGTCATTTTCGTCCTCCCTAGGCTTATTCTTGTCCAATTAGGGTTTTTAACCAATCTTGTGCATCCAATAACTTTGTTTGTGTCATTGAATTAATATTTAGGTCATTTTCGTCCTCCCTAGGCATATTCTTGTCCAATTAGGGTTTTTGACCAATCTTGTGCATCCAATAGGTGTGTTTGTGTCATTGGATGATCAATTAGGTCATTTTCGTCCTCCCAAGGCTTATTCTTGTCCAATTAGGGTTTTTAACCAATCTTGTGCATCCAATAAGTTCATTTGTGTCATTGGATGATCAGTTAGGTCATTTTCGTCCTCCCTAGGCATATTCTTGTCCAACTAGGGTTTGTAACCAATCTTGTGCATCCAATAGGTGTGTTTGTGTGTTTGGATGATGAATTAGGCCATTTTCGTCCTCCCTAGGCTTAGGGTTTTTAACCAATCTTGTGCATCCAATAGGTGTGTTTGTGTCATTGGATGATCAATTAGGTCATTTTCGTCCTCCCTAGGCATATTCTTGTCCAACTAGGGTTTTTAACCAATCTTGTGCATCCAATAGGTGTGTTTGTGTCATTGGATGATCAATTAGGTCATTTTCGTCCTCCCTAGGCTTATTCTTGTCCAATTAGGGTTTTTAACCAATCTTGTGCATCCAATAACTTTGTTTGTGTCATTGAATTAATATTTAGGTCATTTTCCTCCTCCCTAGGCATATACTTGTCCAATTAGGGTTTTTAACCAATCTTGTGCATCCAATAGGTGTGTTTGTGTCATTCGATGATCAATTAGGTCGTTTTCGTCCTTCCTAGGCTTATTCTTGTCCAATTAGGGTTTTTAACCAATCTTGTGCATCCAATAAGTTCATTTGTGTCATTGGATTAACATTTAGGTCATTTTCGTCCTTCCTAGGCATATTCTTGTCTAATTAAGGTTTTTAACCAATCTTGTGCTTCCAATAGGTGTGTTTGTGTCATTGGATGATCAATTAGGTCATTTTCGTCCTCCTTAGGCTTATTCTTGTCCAATTAGAGTTTTTAACCAATCTTGTGCCTCCAATAAGTTTGTTTATGTCATTGAATTAATATTTAGGCCATTTTCGTCCTCCCTAGGCATATTCTTGTCCAATTAGGGTTTTTAACCATTATTTTGCATCCAATAGGTGAGTTTGTGTCATTGGATGATCAATTAGGACATTTTCGTCCTCCCTAGGCATATTCTTGTCCAATTAGGGGTTTTAACCAATCTTGTACATCCAATAGGTGTGTTTGTGTCATTGGATGATCAATTAGGTCATTTTCGTCCTCCCTAGGCTTATTCTTGTCCAATTAGAGTTTTTAACCAATCTTGTTCATCCAATAAGTTTGTTTGTTTCATTGAATTAATATTTAGGTCATTTTCGTCCTCCCTAGGCATATTCTTTTCCAATTAGGGTTTTTAACCAATCTTGTGCATCCAATAGGTGCGTTTTTTGTCATTGGATGATCAATTTGGTCATTTTAGTCCTCCCTAGGCTTATTCTTGTCCAATTAGGGTTTTCAACCAATCTTGTGCATCCAATAACTTGAGTTGTGTCATTGGATTAACATTTAGGTCATTGGATGATCAATTAGGTCATTTTCGTCCTCCCTAGGCTTATTCTTGTCCAATTAGGGTTTTTAACCAATCTTGAGCATCCAATAAGTTGAGTTGTGTCATTGGATTAACATTTAGGTCATTTTCGTCCTCCCTAGGCTTATTCTTGTCCAATTAGGGTTTTTAACCAATCTTGTGCATCCAATAAGATCATTTGTGTCATTGGATTAAAATTTAGGTCATTTTCGTCCTCCCAAGGCATATTCTTGTCCAATTAGGGTTTTTAACCAATCTTGTGCATCCAATAGGTGTGTTTGTGTCATTGGATGATCAATTAGGTCATTTTCGTCCTCCCTATGCTTATTCTTGTCCAATTAGGGTTTTTAACAAATCTTTTGCATCCAATAAGTTCATTTGTGTCATTGGATGATCAATTAGGTCATTTTCGTCCTCCCTAGGCATATTCTTGTCCAACTAGGGTTTTTAACCAATCTTGTGCATCCAATAGGTGTGTTTGTGTCATTGGATGATCAATTAGGTCATTTTCGTCCTCGCTAGGCATATTCTTGTCCAATTAGGGTTTTTAACCAATCTTGTGCATCCAATAGGTGTGTTTGTGTCATTGGATGATCAATTAGGTCATTTTCATCCTCCTTACGCATATTCTTGTCCAATTAGGGTTTCTAACCAATCTTGTGCTTCCAATAGGTGTGTTTGTGTCATTGGATGATCAATTAGGTCATTTTCGTCCTCCCTAGGCTTATTCTTGTCCAATTAGGGTTTTTAACCAATCTTGTGCATCCAATAACTTTGTTTGTGTCATTGAATTAATATTTAGGTCATTTTCGTCCTCCCTATGCATATTCTTGTCCAATTAGGGTTTTTAACCAATCTTGTGCATCCAATAGGTGTGTTTGTGTCATTGGATGATCAATTAGGTCATTTTCGTCCTCCCTAGGCTTATTCTTCTCCAATTAGGGTTTTTAACCATTCTTGTGCATCCAATAAGTTTGTTTATGTCATTGAATTAATATTTAGGTCATTTTCGTCCTCCCTAGGCATATTGTTGTCCAATTAGGGTTTTTAACCAATCTTGTGCATCCAATAACTTTTTTTGCGTCAGTGAATTAATATTTAGGTCATTTTCGTCCTCCCTAGGCATATTCTTGTCCAACTAGGGTTTTTAACCAATCTTGTGCATCCAATAGGTGTGTTTGTGTCATTGGATGATCAATTAGGTCATTTTCGTCCTCCCTAGGCTTATTCTTGTCCAATTAGGGTTTCTAACCAATCTTGTGCATCCAATAACTTTGTTTGTGTCATTGAATTAATATTTAGGTCATTTTCCTCCTCCCTAGGCATATTCTTGTCCAATTATGGTTTTTAACCAATCTTGTGCATCCAATAAGTTCATTTGTGTCATTGGATGATCAATTAGGTCATTTTCGTCCTCCCTAGGCATATTCTTGTCCAACTAGGGTTTTTAACCAATCTTGTGCATCCAATAGGTGTGTTTGTGTCATTGGATGATCAATTAGGTCATTTTCGTCCTCCCTAGGCTTATTCTTGTCCAAATAGGGTTTTTAACCAATCTTGTGCATCCAATAACTTTGTTTGTGTCATTGAATTAATATTTAGGTCATTTTCCTCCTCCCTAGGCATATTCTTGTCCAATTATGGTTTTTAACCAATCTTGTGCATCCAATAGGTGTGTTTTTGTCATTGGATGATCAATTAGGTCATTTTCGTCCTCCCTAGGCTTATTCTTGTCTAATTAGGGTTTTTAACCAATCTTGTGCTTCCAATAGGTGTGTTTGTGTCATTGGATGATCAATTAGGTCATTTTCGTCCTCCCTAGGCTTATTCTTGTCCAATTAGGGTTTTTAACCAATCTTGTGCCTCCAATAAGTTTGTTTATGTCATTGAATTAATATTTAGGCCATTTTCGTCCTCCCTAGGCATATTCTTGTCCAATTAGGGTTTTTAACCAATCTTGTGCATCCAATAGGTGTGTTTGTGTCATTGGATGATCAATTATGACATTTTCGTCCTCCCTAGGCATATTCTTGTCCAATTAGGGGTTTTAACCAATCTTGTACATCCAATAGGTGTGTTTGTGTCATTGGATGATCAATTAGGTCATTTTCGTCCTCCCTATGCTTATTCTTGTCCAATTAGAGTTTTTAACCAATCTTGTTCATCCAATAAGTTTGTTTGTTTCATTGAATTAATATTTAGGTCATTTTCGTCCACCCTAGGCATATTCTTGTCCAATTAGGGTTTTTAACCAATCTTGTGCATCCAATAACTTGAGTTGTGTCATTGGATTAACATTTAGGTCGTTTTCGTCCTCCCTAGGCTTATTCTTCTCCAATTAGGGTTTTTAACCAATCTTGAGCATCCAATAAATTGAGTTGTGTCATTGGATTAACATTTAGGTCATTTTCGTCCTCCCTAGGCTTATTCTTGTCCAATTA
>JBBPBR010002099.1:0-13849 GCA_037974775.1 Cicer pinnatifidum | reverse complement strand
ATTTAGGTCATTTTCGTCCTCCCTAGGCTTATTCTTGTCCAATTAGGGTTTTTAACCAATCTTGTGCATCCAATAGGTGTGTTTGTGTCATTGGATGATCAATTAGGTCATTTTCGTCCTCCCTAGGCTTATTCTTTTCCAATTAGGGTTTCTAACCAATCTTGTGCATCCAATAGGTGTGTTTGTGTCATTGGATGATCAATTAGGTCATTTTCGTCCTCCCTAGGCTTATTCTTGTCCAATTAGGGTTTCTAACCAATCTTGTGCATCCAATAACTTTGTTTGTGTCATTGAATTAACATTTAGGTTATTTTCGTCCTCCCTAGGCATATTCTTGTCCAATTAGGGTTTTTAACCAATCTTGTGCTTCCAATAGGTGTGTTTGTGTCATTGGATGATCAATTAGGTCATTTTCGTCCTCCCTAGGCTTATTCTTGTCCAATTAGGGTTTTTAACCAATCTTGTGCTTCCAACAAGTTTGTTTATGTCATTGAATTAATATTTAGGTCATTTTCGTCCTCCCTAGGCATATTCTTGTCCAATTAGGGTTTTTAACCAATCTTGTGCATCCAATAGGTGTGTTTGTGTCATTGGATGATCAATTAGGTCATTTTCGTCCTCCCTAGGCTTATTCTTGTCCAATTAGGGTTTTTAACTAATCTTGTGCATCCAATAACTTTGATTGTGTCATTGAATTAACATTTAGGTCATTTTTGTCCTCCCTAGGCATATTCTTGTCCAATTAGGGTTTTTAACCAATCTTGTGCTTCCAATAAGTGTGTTTGTGTCATTGGATGATCAATTAGGCTTATTCTTGTCCAATTAGGGTTTTTAACCAATCTTTTGCATCCAATAAGTTCATTTGTGTTATTGGATTAACATTTAGGTCATATTCGTCCTCCCTAGGCATATTTTTGTCCAATTAGGGTTTTTAACCAATCTTGTGCATCCAATAAGTTCATTTGTGTTATTGGATTAACATTTAGGCCATATTCGTCCTCCCTAGGCATATTCTTGTCCAATTAGGGTTTTTAACCAATCTTGTGCATCCAATAGGTGTGTTTGTGTCATTGGATGATCAATTAGGTCATTTTCGTCCTCCCTAGGCATATTCTTGTCCAATTACGGTCTTTAACCAATCTTGTGCATCCAATAGGTGTGTTTGTGTCATTGGATGATCAATTAGGTCATTTTCGTCCTCCCTAGGCTTATTCTTGTCCAATTAGGGTTTTTAACCAATCTTGTGCATCCAATAAGTACATTAGTGTCATTGGATGATCAATTAGGTCATTTTCGTCCTCCCTAGGCATGTTCTTGTCCAACTAGGGTTTTTAACCAATCTTGTGCATCCAATAGGTGTGTTTGTGTCATTGGATGATCAGATAGGTCATTTTCGTCCTCCCTAGGCTTATTCTTGTCCAATTAGGGTTTTTAACCAATCTTGTGCATCCAATAAGTTGAGTTGTGTCATTGGATTAACATTTAGGTCATTTTCATTCTCCCTAGGCTTATTCTTGTCCAATTAGGGTTTTTAACTAATCTTGTGCATCCAATAAGTTCATTTGTGCATTGGATGATCAATTAGGTCATTTTCGTCCTCCCTAGGCATATTCTTGTCCAATTAGGGTTTTTAACCAATCTTGTGCATCCAATAGGTGTGTTTGTGTCATTGGATGATCAATTAGGTCATTTTCGTCCTCCCTAGGATTATTCTTGTCCAATTAGGGTTTTTAACCAATCTTGTGCATTCAATAGGTGTGTTTGTGGCAATGGATGATCAATTAGGTCATTTTCGTCCTTCCTAGGCTTATTCTTGTCCAATTAGTGTTTTTAACCAATCTTGTGCATCCAATAGGTGTGTTTGTGTCATTGGATGATCAATTAGGTCATTTTCGTCCTCCCTAGGCTTATTCTTGTCCAATTAGGGTTTTTAACCAGTCTTGTGCATCCAATAACTTTGTTTGTATCATTGAATTAATATTTAGGTCATTTTCGTCCTCCCTAGGCATATTCTTGTCCAATTAGGGTTTTTAACCAATCTTGTGCATCCAATAGGTGTGTTTGTGTCATTGGATGATCAATTAGGTCATTTTCGTCCTCCCTAGGCTTATTCTTGTCCAATTAGGTTTTTTAACAAATCTTGTGCATCCAATAAGTTCATTTGTGTCATTGGATGATCAATTAGGTCATTTTCTTCCTCCCTAAGTATATTCTTGTCCAATTAGGGTTTTTAACCAATCTTGTGCATCCAATAGGTGTGTTTGTGTCATTGGATGATCAATTAGGACATTTTCGTCCCCCCTAGGCTTATTCTTGTTCAATTAGGGTTTTTAACCAATCTTGTGCATCCAATAGGTGTGTTTGTGTCATTGGATGATTAATTAGGTCATTTTCGTCCTCCCTAGGCTTATTCTTGTCCAATTAGGGTTTTTAACCAATCTTGTGCATCCAATAGGTGTGTTTGTGTCATTGGATGATCAATTAGGTCATTTTCGTCCTCCCTAGGCTTATTCTTGTCCAATTAGGTTTTTTAACAAATCTTGTGCATCCAATAAGTTCATTTGTGTCATTGGATGATCAATTAGGTCATTTTCGTCCTCCCTAGGTATATTCTTGTCCAATTAGGGTTTTTAACAAATCTTGTGCATCCAATAAGTTCATTTGTGTCATTGAATGATCAATTAGGTCATTTTCGTCCTCCCTAGGCTTATTCTTGTCCAATTAGGGTTTTTAACCGATCTTGTGCATCCAATAGGTGTGTTTGTGTCATTGGATGATCAATTAGGTCATTTTCGTCCTCCCTAGGCTAATTCTTGTCGAATTATGGTTTTTAACCAATCTTGTGCATCCGATAAGTTTGTTTGTGTCATTGAATTAATATTTAGGTCATTTTCGTCCTCCCTAGGCATATTCTTGTCCAATTAGGGTTTTTAACCAATCTTGTGCATCCAATAGGTGTGTTTGTGTCATTGGATGATCAATTAGGTCATTTTCGTCCTCCCTAGGCTTATTCTTGTCCAATTAGGGTTTCTAACCAATCTTGTGCATCCAATAAGTTCATTTGTGTTATTGGATGATCAATTAGGTCATTTTCGTCCTCCCTATGCATATTCTTGTCCAACTAGGGTTTTTAACCAATCTTGTGCATCCAATAGGTGTGTTTGTGTCATTGGATGATCAAATAGGTCCTTTTCGTCCTTTCTAGGCTTATTCTTGTCCAATTAGGGTTTTTAACTAAACTTGTGCATCCAATAAGTTCATTTGTGTCATTGGATTAACATTTAGGTCATTTTCGTCCTCCCTAGGCATATTCTTGTCCAATTAGGGTTTTTAACCAATCTTGTGCATCCAATAGGTGTGTTTGTGTCATTGGATGATCAATTAGGTTATTTTCGTCCTCCCTAGGCTTATTCGTGTCCAATTAGGGTTTTTAACTAATCTTATGCATCCAATAAGTTCATTTGTGTCATTGGATGATCAATTAGGTCATTTTCGACCTTCCTAGGCATATCCTTGTCCAATTAGGGTTTTTAACCAATCTTGTGCATCCAATAGGTGTATTTGTGTCATTGGATGATCAATTAGGTCATTTTCTTCCTCCCTAGGCTTATTCTTGTCCAATTAGGGTTTTTAACCGATATTGTGCATCCAATAGGTGTGTTTGTGTCATTGGATTAACATTTAGGTCATTTTCGTCCTCCCTAGGCATATTCTTGTCCAATTAGGGTTTTTAACCAATCTTGTGCATCCAATAGGTGTGTTTGTGTCATTGGATGATCAATTAGGTCATTTTCGTCCTCCCTAGGCTTATTCTTGTCCAATTAGGGTTTCTAACCAATCTTGTGCATCCAATAGGTTAGTTTGTGTCATTGGATGATCAATTAGGTCATTTTCGTCCTCCCTTGCCCTATTCTTGTCCAATTATGGTTATTAACCAATCTTGTGCATCCAATAAGTTCATTTGTGTCATTGGATGATCAATTAGGTCATTTTCGTCCTGCCTAGGCATATTCTTGTCCAATTAGGGTTTTTAACCAATCTTGTGCATCCAATAGGTGTGTTTGTGTCATTGGATGATCAATTAGGTCATTTTCGTCTTCCCTAGGCTTATTCTTGTCCAATTATGGTTTTTAACCAATCTTGTGCATCCAATAAGTTCATTAGTGTCATTGGATGATCAATTAGGTCATTTTCGTCCTCCCTAGGCTTATTCTTGTCCAATTAGGGTTTTTAACCAATCTTGTGCATCCAATAAGTTCATTAGTGTCATTGGATGATCAATTAGGTCATTTTCGTCCTCCCTAGGCATGTTCTTGTCCAACTATGGTTTTTACCAATCTTGTGCATCCAATAGGTGTGTTCGTGTCATTGGATGATTAATTAGGTCATTTTCGTCCTCCCTAGGCTTATTCTTGTCCAATTAGGGTTTTTAACCAATCTTGTGCATCCAATAGGTGTGTTTGTGTCATTGGATGATCAATTAGGTCATTTTCGTCCTCCCTAGGCTTATTCTTGTCCAATTAGGGTTTTTAACCAATCTTGTGCATCCAATAGGTGTTTTTGTTTCATTGGATGATCAATTCGGTCATTTTCGTCCTCCCTAGGCTTATTCTTGTCCAATTAGGGTTTTTAACCAATCTTGTGCATCCAATAAGTTCATTTGTGTCATTGGATTAACATTTAGGTCATATCCGTCCTCCCTAGGCATATTCTTGTCCAATTAGGGTTTTTAACCAATCTTGTGCATCCAATAGGTGTGTTTGTGTCATTGGATGATCAATTAGGTCATTTTCGTCCTCCATAGGCTTATTCTTGTCCAATTAGGGTTTTTAACCAATCTTGTGCATCCAATAAGTTCATTTGTTTCATTGGATTAACATTTAGGTCATATCCGTCCTCCCTAGGCATATTCTTGTCCAATTAGGGTTTTTAACCAATCTTGTGCATCCAATAGGTGTGTTTGTGTCATTGGATGATCAATTAGGTCATTTTTATCCTCCCTAGGCTTATTCTTGTCCAATTAGGGTTTTTAACCAATCTTGTGCATCCAATAAGTTCATTTGTGTCATTGGATTAACATTTAGGTCATATCCGTCCTCCCTAGGCATATTCTTGTCCAATTAGGGTTTTTAACCAATCTTGTGCATCCAATAGGTGTGTTTGTGTCATTGGATGATCAATTAGGTCATTTTCGTCCTCCATAGGCTTATCCTTGTCCAATTAGGGTTTTTAACCAATCTTGTGCATCCAATAAGTTGAGTTGTGTCATTGGATTAACATTTAGGTCATTTTCGTCCTCCCTAGGCTTATTCTTGTCCAATTAGGGTTTTTAACCAATCTTGTGCATCCGATAAGTTTGTTTGGGTCATTGAATTAATATTTAGGTCATTTTCGTCCTCCCTAAGCATATTCTTGTCCAATTAGGGTTTTTAACCAATCTTGTGCATCCAATAGGTGTGTTTGTGTCATTGGATGATCAATTAGGTCATTTTCGTCCTCCCTAGGCTTATTCTTGTCAAATTAGGGTTTTTAACCAATCTTGTGCATCCAATAAGTTCATTTGAGTCATTGGATTAACATTTAGGTCATTTTCGTCCTCCCTAGGCATATTCTTGTTTAATTAGGGTTTTTAACCAATCTTGTGCATCCAACAGGTGTGTTTGTATCATTGGATGATCAATTAGGTCATTTTCGTCCTCCCTAGGCATATTCTTGTCCAATTAGGGTTATTAACCAATCTTGTGCATCTAATAGGTGTGTTTGTGTCATTGGATGATCAATTAGGTCATTTTCGTCCTCCCTAGGCATATT
Organism: Cicer pinnatifidum; assembly: GCA_037974775.1. Lineage (NCBI taxonomy): Eukaryota > Viridiplantae > Streptophyta > Magnoliopsida > Fabales > Fabaceae > Cicer > Cicer pinnatifidum. Next base: position 8,038 of record JBBPBR010002099.1, on the reverse strand, counting down.
CTTGTCCAGTTAGGGTTTTTAACCAATCTTGTGCATCCAATAGGTGTGTTTGTGTCATTGGATGATCAATTAGGTCATTTTCGTCCTCCCTAGGCTTATTCTTGTCCAATTAGGGTTTTTAACCAATCTTGTGCATCCAATAAGTTCATTAGTGTCATTGGATGATCAATTAGGTCATTTTCGTCCTCCCTAGACATGTTCTTGTCCAACTAGGGTTTTTAACCAATCTTGTGCATCCAATAGGTGTGTTTGTGTCATTGGATGATCAGATAGGTCATTTTCGTCCTCCCTAGGCTTATTCTTGTCCAATTAGGGTTTTTAACCAATCTTGTGCATCCAATAAGTTGAGTTGTGTCATTGGATTAACATTTAGGTCATTGTCGTTCTCCCTAGGCTTATTCTTGTCCAACTAGGGTTTTTAACCAATCTTGTGCATCCAAAAAGTTCATTTGTGTCATTGGATTAACATTTAGGTCATATCCGTCTCCCTAGGCATATTCTTGTCCAATTAGGGTTTTTAACCAATCTTGTGCATCCAATAAGTTCATTAGTGTCATTGGATGATCAATTAGGTCATTTTCGTCCTCCCTAGACATGTTCTTGTCCAACTAGGGTTTTTAACCAATCTTGTGCATCCAATAGGTGTGTTTGTGTCATTGGATGATCAGATAGGTCATTTTCGTCCTCCCTAGGCTTATTCTTGTCCAATTAGGGTTTTTAACCAATCTTGTGCATCCAATAAGTTGATTTGTGTCATTGGATTAACATTTAGGTCATTTTCGTTCTCCCTAGGCTTATTCTTGTCCAATTTGGGTTTTTAACCAATCTTGTGCATCCAATAAGTTCATTTGTGTTATTGGTTTAACATTTAGGTCATATTCGTCCTCCCTAGGCATATTGTTGTCCAATTAGGGTTTTTAACCAATCTTGTGCATCCAATAGGTGTTTTTGTGTCATTGGATGATCAATTAGGTCATTTTCGTCCTCCCTAGGCATATTCTTGTCCAATTAGGGTTTTTAACCAATCTTGTGCATCCAATAAGTTCATTTGTGTCATTGGATGATCAATTAGGTCAATTTCGTCCTCCCTAGGCATATTCTTGTCCAACTAGGGTTTTAAACCAATCTTGTGCATCCAATAGGTGTGTTTGTGTCATTGGATGATCAATTAGGTCATTTTCGTCCTCCCTAGGCTTATTCTTGTCCAATTAGGGTTTTTAACCAATCTTGTGCATCCAATAAGTTGAGTTGTGTCATTGGATTAACATTAAGGTCATTTTCGTTCTCCCTAGGCTTATTCTTGTCCAATTAGGGTTTTTAACCAATCTTGTGCATCCAATAAGTTCATTTGTGTCATTGGATTAACATTTAGGTCATATCCGTCCTCCCTAGGCATATTCTTGTCCAATTAGGGTTTTTAACCAATCTTGTGCATCCAATAGGTGTGTTTGTGTCATTGGATGATCAATTAGGTCATTTTCGTCCTCCCTACGCTTATTCTTGTCCAATTAGGGTTTTTAACCAATCTTGTGCATCCAATAACTTTGATTGTGTCATTGAATTAATATTTAGGTCATTTTCGTCCTCCCTAGGCATATTCTTGTCCAATTAGGGTTTTTAACCAATCTTGTGCATCCAATAGGTGTGTTTGTGTCGTTCGATGATCAATTAGGTCATTTTCGTCCTCCCTAGGCTTATTCTTGTCCAATTAGGGTTTTTAACCAATCTTGTGCATCCAATAGGTGTGTTTGTGTCATTGGATGATCAATTAGGTCATTTTCGTCCTCCCTAGGCTTATTCTTGTCCAATTAGGGTTTTTAACCAATCTTGTGCATCCAATAGGTGTGTTTGTGTCATTGGATGATCAATTAGGTCATTTTCGTCCTCCCTAGGCTTATTCTTGTCCAATTAGGGTTTTTAACCAATCTTTTGCATCCAATAGGTGTGTTTGTGTCATTGGATGACCAATTAGGTCATTTTCGTCCTCCCAAGGCATATTCTTGTCCAATTAGGGTTTTTAACCAATCTTGTGCATCCCATAGGTGTGTTTGTGGCAATGGATGATCAATTAGGTCATTTTCGTCCTCCCTAGGCTTATTCTTGTCCAATTAGGGTTTTTAACCAATCTTGTGCATCCAATAGGTGTGTTTGTGTCATTGGATGATCAATTAGGTCATTTTCGTCCTCCCTAGGCTTATTCTTGTCCAATTAGGGTTTTTAACCAATCTTGTGCATCCAATTAGTTCATTTGTGTCATTGGATGATCAATTAGGTCATTTTCGTCCCCCCTTGGCATATTCTTCTCCAACTAGGGTTTTAAACCAATCTTGTGCATCCAATAGGTGTTTTTGTGTCATTGGATGATCAATTAGGTCATTTTCGTCCTCCCTAGGCTTATTCTTGTCCAATTAGGGTTTTTAACCAATCTTGTGCATCCAATAGGTGTGTTTGTGTCATTGGATGATCAATTAGGTCATTTTCGTCCTCCCTAGGCTTATTCTTGTCCAATATGGGATTTTAACCAATCTTGTGCATCCAATAGGTGTGTTTGTGTCATTAGATGATCAATTAGGTCATTTTCGTCCTCCCTAGGCTTATTCTTGCCCAATTAGGGTTTTTAACCAATCTTGTGCATCCAATAAGTTGAGTTGTGTCATTGGATTAGCATTTAGGTCATTTTCGTCCTCCCTAGGCTTATTCTTGTCCAATTAGGGTTTTTAACCAATCTTGTGCATCCAATAAGTTCATTTGTGTAATTGGATTAACATTTAGGTCATTTTCGTCCTCCCTAGGCATATTCTTGTCCAATTAGGGTTTTTAACCAATCTTGTGCATCCAATAGGTGTGTTTGTGTCATTGGATAATCAATTAGGTCATTTTCGTCCTTTCTATGCTTATTCTTGTCCAATTTGGGTTTTTAACCAATCTTGTGCATCCAATAGGTGTGTTTGTGTCATTGGATGATCATATAGGTCATTTTCGTCCTCCCTAGGCTTATTCTTGTCCAATTAGGGTTTTTAACCAATCTTGTGCATCCAATAGGTGTGTTTGTGTCATTGGATGATCAATTAGGTCATTTTCGTCCTCCCTAGGCTTATTCTTGTCCAATTAGGGTTTTTAACTAATCTTGTGCATCCAATAACTTTGATTGTGTCATTGAATTAACATTTAGGTTATTTTCGTCCTCCCTAGGCATATTCTTGTCCAATTAGGGTTTTTAACCAATCTTGTGCTTCCAATAGGTGTGTTTGTGTCATTGGATGATCAATTAGGTCATTTTCGTCCTCCCTAGGCTTATTCTTGTCCAATTAGGGTTTTTAACTAATCTTGTGCATCCAATAACTTTGATTGTGTCATTGAATTAACATTTAGGTCATTTTTGTCCTCCCTAGGCATATTCTTGTCCAATTAGGGTTTTTAACCAATCTTGTGCTTCCAATAAGTGTGTTTGTGTCATTGGATGATCAATTAGGTCATTTTCGTCCTCCCTAGGCTTATTCTTGTCCAATTAGGGTTTCTAACCAATCTTGTGCATCCAACAACTTTGATTGTGTCATTGAATTAACATTTAGGTTATTTTCGTCCTCCCTAGGCATATTCTTGTCCAATTAGGGTTTTTAACCAATCTTGTGCTTCCAATAGGTGTGTTTGTGTCATTGGATGTTCAATTAGGTCATTTTCGTCCTCCCTAGGCTTATTCTTGTCCAATTAGGGTTTTTAACCAATCTTGTGCTTCCAACAAGTTTGTTTATGTCATTGAATTAATATTTAGGTCATTTTCGTCCTCCCTAGGCATGTTCTTGTCCAACTAGGGTTTTTAACCAATCTTGGGCATCCAATAGGTGTGTTTGTGTCATTGGATGATCAGATAGGTCATTTTCGTCCTCCATAGGCTTATTCTTGTCCAATTAGGGTTTTTAACCAATCTTGTGCATCCAATAAGTTGAGTTGTGTCATTGGATTAACATTTAGGTCATTTTCGTTCTCCCTAGGCTTATTTTTGTCCAATTAGGGTTTTTAACCAATCTTGTGCATCCAAAAAGTTCATTTGTGTCATTGGATTAACATTTAGGTCATATCCGTCCTCCCTAGACATATTCTTGTCCAATTAGGGTTTTTAACCAATCTTGTGCATCCAATAGGTGTGTTTGTGTCATTGGATGATCAATTAGGTCATTTTCGTCCTCCCTAGGCTTATTCTTGTCCAATTAGGGTTTCTAACCAATCTTGTGCATCCAATAGGTGTGTTTGTGTCATTGGATGATCAATTAGGTCATTTTCGTCCTCCCTAGGCTTATTCTTGTCCAATTAGGGTTTCTAACCAATCTTGTGCATCCAATAACTTTGATTGTGTCATTGAATTAACATTTAGGTCATTTTTGTCCTCCCTAGGCATATTCTTGTCCAATTAGGGTTTTTAACCAATCTTGTGCTTCCAATAAGTGTGTTTGAGTCATTGGATGATCAATTAGGCTTATTCTTGTCCAATTAGGGTTTTTAACCAATCTTGTGCATCCAATAGGTGTGTTTGTGTCATTGGATGATCAATTAGGTCATTTTCGTCCTCCCTAGGCTTATTCTTGTCCAATTAGGGTTTCTAACCAATCTTGTGCATCCAATAACTTTGATTGTGTCATTGAATTAACATTTAGGTTATTTTCGTCCTCCCTAGGCATATTCTTGTCCAATTAGGGTTTTTAACCAATCTTGTCCTTCCAATAAGTGTGTTTGTGTCATTGGATGATCAATTAGGCTTATTCTTGTCCAATTAGGGTTTTTAACCAATCTTGTGCATCCAATAGGTGTGTTTGTGTCATTGGATGATCAATTAGGTCATTTTCGTCCTCCCTGGGCTTATTCTTGTCCAATTAGGGTTTTTAACCAATCTTGTGCATCCAATAGGTGTGTTTGTGTCATTGGATGATCAATTAGGTTATTTTCGTCCTCCCTAGGCTTATTCTTGTCCAATTAGGGTTTTTAACCAATCTTGTGCATCCAATAGGTGTTAAACCAATCTTGTGCATCCAATAGGTGTGTTTATGGCAATAGATGATCAATTAGGTCATTTTCGTCCTCCCTAGGCTTATTCTTGTCCAATTAGGGTTTTTAACCAATCTTGTGCATCCAATAGGTGTGTTTGTGTCATTGGATGATCAATTAGGTCATTTTCGTCCTCCCTAGGCTTATTCTTGTCCAATTAGGATTTTTAACCAATCTTGTGCATCCGATAAGTTTGTTTGTGTCATTGAATTAATATTTAGGTCATTTTCGTCCTCTTTAGGCATATTGTTGTCCAATTAGGGTTTTTAACCAATCTTGTGCATCCAATAGGTGTGTTTGTGTCATTGGATGATCAATTAGGTCATTTTCGTCCTCCCTAGGCTTATTCTTGTCCAATTAGGGTTTTTAACCAATCTTGTGCATCCAATAAGTTGAGTTGTGTCATTGGATTAACATTTAGGTCATTTTGATTCTTCCTAGGCTTATTCTTGTCGAATTAGGTTTTTAACCAATCTTGTGCATCCAATAAGTTCATTTGTGTCATTGGATTCACATTTAGGTCATTTTCGTCCTCCCTAGGCATATTCTTGTCCAATTAGGGTTTTTAACCAATCTTGTGCATCCAATAGGTGTGTTTATCTCATTGGATGATCAATTAGGTCACTTTGATCCTCCCTAGGCTTATCGTTGTCCAATTAGGGTTTTTAACCAATCTTGTGCATCCAATAGGTGTGTTTGTGTCATTGGATGATCAATTAGGTCATTTTCGTCCTCCCTAGGCTTATTCTTGTCCAATTAGGGTTTCTAACCAATCTTGTGCATCCAATAGGTGTGTTTGTGTCATTGGATGATCAATTAGGTCATTTTCGTCCTCCCTAGGCTTATTCTTGTCCAATTAGGGTTTCTAACCAATCTTGTGCATCCAACAACTTTGATTGTGTCATTGAATTAACATTTAGGTTATTTTCGTCCTCCCTAGGCATATTCTTGTCCAATTAGGGTTTTTAACCAATCTTGTGCATCCAATAGGTGTGTTTGTGTCATTGGATGATCAATTTAGGTCATTTTCGTCCTCCCTAGGCTTATTCTTGTCCAATTAGGGTTTTTAACCAATCTTGTGCATCCAATAGGTGTGTTTGTGTCATTGGATGATCAATTAGGTCATTTTCGTCCTCCCTAGGCTTATTCTTGTCCAATTAGGGTTTTTAACTAATCTTGTGCATCCGATAAGTTTGTTTGTGTCATTAAATTAATATTTAGGTCATTTTCGTCCTCCCTAGGCATATTTTTGTCCAATTAGGGTTTTTAACCAATCTTGTGCATCCAATTGGTATGTTTGTGTCATTGGATTAACATTTAGGTCATTTTCGTCCTCCCTAGGCTTATTCTTGTCCAATTAGGGTTTTTAACCAATCTTGTGCATCCAATAGGTGTGTTTGTGTCATTGGATGATCAATTAGGTCATTTTCGTCCTCCCTAGGCTTATTCTTGTCCAATTAGGGTTTTTAACCAATCTTGTGCCTCAAATAAGTTTGTTTGTGTCATTGAATTAATATTTAGGTCATTTTCGTCCTCCCTAGGCTTATTCTTGTCCAATTAGGGTTTTTAACCAATCTTGTGCATCCAATAGGTGTGTTTGTGTCATTGGATGATCAATTAGGTCATTTTCGTCCTCCCTAGGCTTATTCTTGTCCAATTAGGGTTTTTAACCAATCTTGTGCATCCAATAGGTGTGTTTGTGTCATTGGATGATCAATTAGGTCATTTTCGTCCTCCCTAGGCTTATTCTTGTCCAACTAGGGTATTTAACCAATCTTGTGCATCCAATAACTTTGTTTGTGTCATTGAATTAATATTTAGGTCATTTTCGTCCTCCCTAGGCATATTCTTGTCCAATTAGGGTTTTTAACCAATCTTGTGCATCCAATAACTTTGTTTGTGTCAATGAATTAATATTTAGGTCATTTTCGTCCTCCCTAGGCATATTCTTGTCCAATTAGGGTTTTTAACCAATCTTGTGCATCCAATAGGTGTGTTTGTGTCATTGGATGATCAATTAGGTCATTTTCATCCTCCCTAGGCTTATTCTTCTCCAATTAGGGTTTTTAACCAATCTTGTGCATCCAATAGGTGTGTTTGTGTCATTGGATGATCAATTAGGTCATTTTCGTCCTCCCTAGGCTTATTCTTGTCCAATTAGGGTTTCTAACCAATCTTGTGCATCCAATAACTTTGTTTGTGTCATTGAATTAACATTTAGGTTATTTTCGTCCTCCCTAGGCATATTCTTGTCCAATTAGGGTTTTTAACCAATCTTGTGCTTCCAATAGGTGTGTTTGTGTCATTGGATGATCAATTAGGTCATTTTCGTCCTCCCTAGGCTTATTCTTGTCCAATTAGGGTTTTTAACCAATCTTGTGCTTCCAACAAGTTTGTTTATGTCATTGAATTAATATTTAGGTCATTTTCGTCCTCCCTAGGCATATTCTTGTCCAATTAGGGTTTTTAACCAATCTTGTGCATCCAATAGGTGTGTTTGTGTCATTGGATGATCAATTAGGTCATTTTCGTCCTCCCTAGGCTTATTCTTGTCCAATTAGGGTTTTTAACTAATCTTGTGCATCCAATAACATTGATTGTGTCATTGAATTAACATTTAGGTCATTTTTGTCCTCCCTAGGCATATTCTTGTCCAATTAGGGTTTTTAACCAATCTTGTGCTTCCAATAAGTGTGTTTGTGTCATTGGATGATCAATTAGGCTTATTCTTGTCCAATTAGGGTTTTTAACCAATCTTGTGCATCCAATAAGTTCATTTGTGTTATTGGATTAACATTTAGGTCATATTCGTCCTCCCTAGGCATATTCTTGTCCAATTAGGGTTTTTAACCAATCTTGTGCATCCAATAAGTTCATTTGTGTTATTGGATTAACATTTAGGTCATATTCGTCCTCCCTAGGCATATTCTTGTCCAATTAGGGGTTTTAACCAATCTTGTGCATCCAATAGGTGTGTTTGTGTCATTGGATGATCAAT
>JBBPBR010002098.1:634-13878 GCA_037974775.1 Cicer pinnatifidum | reverse complement strand
GTTTGTGTCATTTCGTTGAACAATTAGGTCATTTTCGCCTCCCTAGGCTTATTCTTTTCCAATTAGGGTTTTTAACCAATCTTGTGCATCCAATAGGTGTGTTTGTATCATTGGATGAACAATTAGGTCATTTGCTTCCTCCCTAGGCTTATTCTTGTGCAATTAGGATTTTTAACCAATCTTGTGCATTTAAAAAGTTCATTTGTGTCATTGGATGAACATTTAGGTCATTTTCGTCCTCCCTAGGCTTATTCTTCTCCAATTAGTGTTTTTAACAAATCTTGTGCATCCAATAGGTGTGTTTGTGTCATTTCGTTGAACAATTAGGTCATTTTCGCCTCCCTAGGCTTATTCTTTTCCAATTAGGGTTTTTAACCAATCTTGTGCATCCAATAAGTTCATTTGTGTAATTGGATCAACATTTAGGTCATTTTCGTCCTCCCTAGCTTTATTCTTCTCCAATTAGGGTTTCTAACCAATCTTGTGCATCTAGTAGGTGTGTTTGTGTCATTGGATAAACAACTAGGTCATTTTCTTCCTCCCTAGGCTTATTCTTGTGCAATTAGGGTTTTTAACTTATCTTGTGCATTCAATAAGTTCATTTGTGTCATTGGATGAACATTTAGGTCATTTTCGTCCTCCCTAGGCTTATTCTTCTCGAATTAGTGTTTTTAACCAATCTTGTGCATCCAATAGGTATGTTTGTGTCATTTCGTTGAACAATTAGGTCATTTTCGTCCTCCCGAGGCTTATTCTTGTCCAATTAGGGTTTCTAACCAATCTTGTGCATTCAATAGGTGTGTTTGTGTCATTGGTTGCACAATTAGGTCATTTTTTTCCTCCTTTCGCTTAATCTTGTCCAATTAGTGTTTTTAACCAATCTTGTGCATCCAATAAGTTCATTTGTGTCATTGGATCAACATTTACGTCATTTTCTTCCTCCTTAGCCTTATTCTTGTCCAATTAGGGTTTCTAACCAATCTTGTGCATCCAATAGGTGTGTTTGTGTCATTGGATGAACAATTAGGTCATTTTTTTCCTCCCTAGGCTTATTCTTGTCCAATTAGGGTTTTTAACCAATCTTATGCATTCAATAGGTGTGCTTGTGTCATTGGTTGAACAATTAGGTCATTTTCGTCCTCCCTAGGCTTATTTTTCTCCAATTAGGGTTTTTAACCGATCTTGTGCATCCAATAGGTGTGTTTGTGTCATTGGATAAACAATTAGGTCATTTTCTTCCTCCCTAGGCTTATTCTTGTGCAATTAGGGTTTTTAACTAATCTTGTGCATTCAATAAGTTCATTTGTGTCATTGGATGAACATTTAGGTCATTTTCGTCCTCCCTAGGCTTATTCTTCTCCAATTAGTGTTTTTAACCAATCTTGTGCATCCAATAGGTGTGTTTGTGTCATTTCGTTGAATAATTAGGTCATTTTTTTCCTCCCTAGGCTTATTCTTGTCCAATTAGGGTTTCGAACGAATCTTGTGCATTCAATAGGTGTGTTTGTGTCATTGGTTGAACAATTAGGTCATTTTTGTCCTCCTTTCGCTTAATCTTTTCTAATTAGTGTTTTTAACCAATATTGTGCATCCAATAAGTTCATTTGTGTCATTGGATCAACATTTACGTCATTTTCTTCCTCCTTAGCCTTATTCTTGTCCAGTTAGGATTTCTAACCATTCTTGTGCGTCCAATTGGTGTGTTTGTGTCATTGGATGAACAATTAGGTCATATTTTTCCTCCCTAGGCTTATTCTTGTTTAATTAGGGTTTTTAACCAATGTTGTGCATTCAATAGGTGTGTTTGTGTCATTGGTTGACCAATTAGGTCATTTTCTTCCTCCCTAGGCTTATTCTTGTTCAATTAGGGTTTTTAACCAATCTTGTGCATTTAAAAAGTTCATTTGTGTCATTGGATGAACATTTAGGTCATTTACGTCCTCCCTAGGCTTATTCTTCTCCAATTAGTGTTTTTAACCAATCTTGTGCATCCAATAGGTGTGTTTGTGTCATTTCGTTGAACACTTATGTCATTTTCGCCGCCCTAGGCTTATTCTTTTCCAATTAGGGTTTTTAACCAATCTTGTGCATTCAATAGGTGTGTTTGTATCATTGGTTGACCAATTAGGTCATTTTCTTCCTCCCTAGGCTTATTCTTGTTCAATTAAGGTTTTTAACCAATCTTGTGCATTTAAAAAGTTCATTTGTGTCATTGGATGAACATTTAGGTCATTTTCGTCCTCCCTAGGCTTATTTTTCTCCAATTAGTGTTTTTAACCAATCTTGTGCATCCAATAGGTGTGTTTGTGTCATTTCGTTGAACAATTAGGTCATTTTCGCCTCCCTAGGCTTATTCTTTTCCAATTAGGGTTTTTAACCAATCTTGTGCATCCAATAGGTGTGTTTGTGTCATTGGATGAACAATTAGGTCATTTTCTTCCTCCCTAGGCTTATTCTTGTGCAATTAGGATTTTTAACCAATCTTGTGCATTTAAAAAGTTCATTTGTGTCATTGGATGAACATTTAGGTCATTTTCGTCCTCCCTAGGCTTATTCTTCTCCAATTAGTGTTTTTAACCAATCTTGTGCATCCAATAGGTGTGTTTGTGTCATTTCGTTGAACAATTAGGTCATTTTCGCCTCCCTAGGCTTATTATTTTCCAATTAAGGTTTTTAACCAATCTTGTGCATCCAATAAGTTCATTTGTGTCATTGGATCAACATTTAGGTCATTTTCGTCCTCCCTAGCTTTATTCTTCTCCAATTAGGGTTTCTAACCAATCTTATGCATCTAATAGGTGTGTTTGTGTCATTGGATAAACAACTAGGTCATTTTCTTCCTCCCTAGGCTTATTCTTGTGCAATTAGGGTTTTTAACTTATCTTGTGCATTCAATAAGTTCATTTGTGTCATTGGATGAACATTTAGGTCATTTTCGTCCTCCCTAGGCTTATTCTTCTCCAATTAGTGTTTTTAACCAATCTTGTGCATCCAATAGGTATGTTTGTGTCATTTCGTTGAACAATTAGGTCATTTTCGTCCTCCCGAGGCTTATTCTTGTCCAATTAGGGTTTCTTACCAATCTTGTGCATTCAATAGGTGTGTTTGTGTCATTGGATGAACAATTAGGCTATATTTTTCCTCCCTAGGCTTATTCTTGTCCAATTAGGGTTTTTAACCAATCTTATGCATTCAATAGGTGTGTTTGTGTCATTTGTTGAACAATTAGGTCATTTTCGTCCTCCCTAGGCTTATTTTTCTCCAATTAGGGTTTTTAACCGATCTTGTGCATCCAATAGGTGTGTTTGTGTCATTGGATAAACAATTAGGTCATTTTCTTCCTCCCTAGGCTTATTCTTGTGCAATTAGGGTTTTTAACTAATCTTGTGCATTCATAAGTTCATTTGTGTCATTGGATGAACATTTAGGTCATTTTCGTCCTCCCTAGGCTTATTCTTCTCCAATTAGTGTTTTTAACCAATCTTGTGCATCCAATAGGTGTGTTTGTGTCATTTCGTTGAATAATTAGGTCATTTTTGTCCTCCCTAGGCTTATTCTTGTCCAATTAGGGTTTCGAACCAATCTTGTGCATTCAATAGGTGTGTTTGTGTCATTGGTTGAACAATTAGGTCATTTTTGTCCTCCTTTCGCTTAATCTTTTCTAATTAGTGTTTTTAACCAATCTTGTGCATCCAATAAGTTCATTTGTGTCATTGGATCAACATTTACGTCATTTTCTTCCTCCTTAGCCTTATTCTTGTCCAGTTAGGATTTCTAACCAATCTTGTGCGTCCAATAGGTGTGTTTGTGTCATTGGATGAACAATTAGGTCATATTTTTCCTCCCTAGGCTTATTCTTGTTTAATTAGGGTTTTTAACCAATGTTGTGCATTCAATAGGTGTGTTTGTGTCATTGGTTGAACAATTACGTCATTTTCGTCCTCCTTACGCTTAATATTGTCCAATTTGGGTTTTTAACCAATCTTGTGCCTCCAATAAGTTCATTTTTGTCATTGGATGAACATTTAGGTCATTTTCGTCCTCCCTAGGCTTATGTTTCTCCAATTAGGGTTTTTAACTAATCTTGTGCATCCAATAGGTGTGTTTGTGTCATTTCGTTGAACAATTAGGTCATTTTCGTCCTCCCTAGGCTTATTCTTGTGCAATTAGGGTTTCTAACCAATCTTGTGCATTCAATAGGTGTGTTTGTGTCATTGGTTGACCAATTAGGTCATTTTCTTCCTCCCTAGGCTTATTCTTGTTCAATTAGGGTTTTTAACCAATCTTGTGCATTTAAAAAGTTCATTTGTGTCATTGGATGAACATTTAGGTCATTTTCGTCCTCCCTAGGCTTATTCTTCTCCAATTAGTGTTTTTAACCAATCTTGTGCATCCAATAGGTGTGTTTGTGTCATTTCGTTGAACAATTAGGTCATTTTCGCCTCCCTAGGCTTATTCTTTTCCAATTAGGGTTTTTAACCAATCTTGTGCATCCAATAAGTTCATTTGTGTCATTGGATCAACATTTAGGTCATTTTCGTCCTCCCTAGCTTTATTCTTCTCCAATTAGGGTTTCTAACCAATCTTGTGCATCTAATAGGTGTGTTTGTGTCATTGGATAAACAACTAGGTCATTTTCTTCCTCCCTAGGCTTATTCTTGTGCAATTAGGGTTTTTAACTTATCTTGTGCATTCAATAAGTTCATTTGTGTCATTGGATGAACATTTAGGTCATTTTCGTCCTCCCTAGGCTTATTCTTCTCCAATTAGTGTTTTTAACCAATCTTGTGCATCCAATAGGTATGTTTGTGTCTTTTCGTTGAACAATTAGGTCATTTTCGTCCTCCCGAGGCTTATTCTTGTCCAATTAGGGTTTCTAACCAATCTTGTGCATTCAATAGGTGTGTTTGTGTCATTGGTTGCACAATTAGGTCATTTTTTTCCTCCTTTCGCTTAATCTTGTCCAATTAGTGTTTTTAACCAATCTTGTGCATCCAATAAGTTCATTTGTGTCATTGGATTAACATTTACGTCATTTTCTTCCTACTTAGCCTTATTATTGTCCAGTTAGGATTTCTAACCAATCTTATGCGTCCAATAGGTGTGTTTGTGTCATTGGATGAACAATTAGGTCATATTTTTCCTCCCTAGGCTTATTCTTGTTTAATTAGGGTTTTTAACCAATGTTGTGCATTCAATAGGTGTGTTTGTGTCATTCGTTGAACAATTAGGTCATTTTCGTCCTCCTTACGCTTAATCTTGTCCAATTTGGGTTTTTAACCAATCTTGTGCCTCCAATAAGTTCATTTTTGTCATTGGATGAACATTTAGGTCATTTTCGTCCTCCCTAGGCTTATGTTTCTGCAATTAGGGTTTTTAACCAATCTTGTGCATCCAATAGGTGTGTTTGTGTCATTTCGTTGAACAATTAGGTCATTTTCGTCCTCCTTAGGCTTATTCTTGTGCAAATAGGGTTTTTAACCAATCTTGTGCATTCAATAGGTGTGTTTGTGTCATTGGTTGACCAATTACGTCATTTTCATCCTCCCTAGGCTTATTCTTGTTTAATTAGGGTTTTTAACCAATCTTGTGCATTTAAAAAGTTCATTTGTGTCATTGGATGAACATTTAGGTCATTTTCGTCCTCCCTAGGCTTATTCTTCTCCAATTAGTGTTTTTAACCAATCTTGTGCATCCAATAGGTGTGTTTGTGTCATTTCGTTGAACAATTATGTCATTTTCGCCGCCCTAGGCTTATTCTTTTCCAATTAGGGTTTTTAACCAATCTTGTGCATTCAATAGGTGTGTTTGTGTCGTTAGTTGACCAATTAGGTCATTTTCTTCCTCCCTAGGCTTATTCTTGTTCAATTAGGGTTTTTAACCAACCTTGTGCATTTAAAAAGTTTATTTGTGTCATTGGATGAACATTTAGGTCATTTTCGTCCTCCCTAGGCTTATTCTTCTCCAATTAGTGTTTTTAACCAATCTTGTGCATCCAATAGGTGTGTTTGTGTCATTTCGTTGAACAATTATGTCATTTTCGCCGCCCTAGGCTTATTATTTTCCAATTAGTGTTTTTAACCAATCTTGTGCATCCAATATGTTAGTTTGTGTCATTTCGTTGAACAATTAGGTCATTTTCGCCTCCCTAGGCTTATTCTTTTCCAATTAGGGTTTTTAACCAATCTTGTGCATCCAATAGGTGTGTTTGTATCATTGGATGAACAATTAGGTCATTTTCTTCCTCCCTAGGCTTATTCTTGTGCAATTAGGATTTTTAACCAATCTTGTGCATTTAAAAAGTTCATTTGTGTCATTGGATGAACATTTAGGTCATTTTCGTCCTCCCTAGGCTTTTTCTTCTCCAATTAGTGTTTTTAACCAATCTTGTGCATCCAATAGGTGTATTTGTGTCATTTCGTTGAACAATTAGGTCATTTTCGCCTCCCTAGGCTGATTCTTTTCCAATTAGGGTTTCTAACCAATCTTGTGCATCCAATAAGTTCATTTGTGTCATTGGATCAACATTTAGGTCATTTTCGTCCTCCCTAGCTATATTCTTCTCCAATTAGGGTTTCTAACCAATCTTGTGCATCTAATAGGTGTGTTTGTGTCATTGGATAAACAACTAGGTCATTTTCTTCCTCCCTAGGCTTATTCTTGTGCAATTAGGGTTTTTAACTTATCTTGTGCATTCAATAAGTTCATTTGTGTAATTGGATGAACATTTAGGTCATTTTCGTCCTCCCTAGGCTTATTCTTCTCCAATTAGTGTTTTTAACCAATCTTGTGCATCCAATAGGTATGTTTGTGTCATTTCGTTGAACAATTAGGTCATTTTCGTCCTCCCGAGGCTTATTCTTGTCCAATTAGGGTTTCTAACCAATCATGTGCATTCAATAGGTGTGTTTGTGTCATTGGTTGCACAATTAGGTCATTTTTTTCCTCCTTTCGCTTAATCTTGTCCAATTAGTGTTTTTAACCAATCTTGTGCATCCAATAAGTTCATTTGTGTCATTGGATTAACATTTACGTCATTTTCTTCCTACTTAGCCTTATTATTGTCCAGTTAGGATTTCTAACCAATCTTATGCGTCCAATAGGTGTGTTTGTGTCATTGGATGAACAATTAGGTCATATTTTTCCTCCCTAGGCTTATTCTTGTTTAATTAGGGTTTTTAACCAATGTTGTGCATTCAATAGGTGTGTTTGTGTCATTGGTTGAACAATTACGTCATTTTCGTCCTCCTTACGCTTAATCTTGTCCAATTTGGGTTTTTAACCAATCTTGTGCCTCCAATAAGTTCATTTTTGTCATTGGATGAACATTTAGGTCATTTTCGTCCTCCCTAGGCTTATGTTTCTCCAATTAGGGTTTTTAACCAATCTTGTGCATCCAATAGGTGTGTTTGTGTCATTGGATGAACAATTAGGTCATATTTTTCCTCCCTAGGCTTATTCTTGTCCAATTAGGGTTTTTAACCAATCTTATGCATTCAATAGGTGTGCTTGTGTCATTGGTTGAACAATTAGGTCATTTTCGTCCTCCCTAGGCTTATTTTTCTCCAATTAGGGTTTTTAACCGATCTTGTGCATCCAATAGGTGTGTTTGTGTCATTGGATAAACAATTAGGTCATTTTCTTCCTCCCTAGGCTTATTCTTGTGCAATTAGGGTTTTTAACTAATCTTGTGCATTCAATAAGTTCATTTGTGTCATTGGATGAACATTTAGGTCATTTTCGTCCTCCCTAGGCTTATTCTTCTCCAATTAGTGTTTTTAACCAATCTTATGCATCCAATAGGTGTGTTTATGTCATTTCGTTGAATAATTAGGTCATTTTTGTCCTCCTTAGGCTTATTCTTGTCCAATTAGGGTTTCGAACCAATCTTGTGCATTCAATAGGTGTGTTTGTGTCATTGGTAGAACAATTAGGTCATTTTTGTCTTCCTTTCGCTTAATCTTTTCTAATTAGTGTTTTTAACCAATCTTGTGCATCCAATAAGTTCATTTGTGTCATTGGATCAACATTTACGTCATTTTCTTCCTCCTTAGCCTTATTCTTGTCCAGTTAGGATTTCTAACCAATCTTGTGCGTCCAATAGGTGTGTTTGTGTCATTGGATGAACAATTAGGTCATATTTTTCCTCCCTAGGCTTATTCTTGTTTAATTAGGGTTTTTAACCAATGTTGTGCATTCAATAGGTGTGTTTGTGTCATTCGTTGAACAATTAGGTCATTTTCGTCCTCCTTACGCTTAATCTTGTCCAATTTGGGTTTTTAACCAATCTTGTGCCTCCAATAAGTTCATTTTTGTCATTGGATGAACATTTAGGTCATTTTCGTCCTCCCTAGGCTTATGTTTCTGCAATTAGGGTTTTTAACCAATCTTGTGCATCCAATAGGTGTGTTTGTGTCATTTCGTTGAACAATTAGGTCATTTTCGTCCTCCTTAGGCTTATTCTTGTGCAAATAGGGTTTTTAACCAATCTTGTGCATTCAATAGGTGTGTTTGTGTCATTGGTTGACCAATTACGTCATTTTCATCCTCCCTAGGCTTATTCTTGTTTAATTAGGGTTTTTAACCAATCTTGTGCATTTAAAAAGTTCATTTGTGTCATTGGATGAACATTTAGGTCATTTTCGTCCTCCCTAGGCTTATTCTTCTCCAATTAGTGTTTTTAACCAATCTTGTGCATCCAATAGGTGTGTTTGTGTCATTTCGTTGAACAATTATGTCATTTTCGCCGCCCTAGGCTTATTCTTTTCCAATTAGGGTTTTTAACCAATCTTGTGCATTCAATAGGTGTGTTTGTGTCGTTAGTTGACCAATTAGGTCATTTTCTTCCTCCCTAGGCTTATTCTTGTTCAATTAGGGTTTTTAACCAACCTTGTGCATTTAAAAAGTTTATTTGTGTCATTGGATGAACATTTAGGTCATTTTCGTCCTCCCTAGGCTTATTCTTCTCCAATTAGTGTTTTTAA
Source organism: Cicer pinnatifidum (assembly GCA_037974775.1). Lineage (NCBI taxonomy): Eukaryota > Viridiplantae > Streptophyta > Magnoliopsida > Fabales > Fabaceae > Cicer > Cicer pinnatifidum. Next base: position 4,894 of record JBBPBR010002098.1, on the reverse strand, counting down.
CCAATCTTGTGCATCCAATAGGTGTGTTTGTGTCATTTCGTTGAACAATTATGTCATTTTCGCCGCCCTAGGCTTATTCTTTTCCAATTAGGGTTTTTAACCAATCTTGTGCATTCAATAGGTGTGTTTGTGTCATTGGTTGACCAATTAGGTCATTTTCTTCCTCCCCAGGCTTATTCTTGTTCAATTAGGGTTTTTAACCAATCTTGTGCATTTAAAAATTTCATTTGTGTCATTGGTTGAACATTTTGGTCATTTTCGTCCTCCCTAGGCTTATTCTTCTCCAATTAGTGTTTTTAACCAATCTTGTGCATCCAATAGGTGTGTTTGTGTCATTTCGTTGAACAATTATGTCATTTTCGCCGCCCTAGCCTTATTCTTCTCCAATTAGGGTTTCTAACCAATCTTGTTCATTCAATAGATGTGTTTGTGTCATTGGATGAACAATTAGGTCATATTCGTCCACCCTAGGCTTATTCTTGTCCAATTAGGGTTTTTAACCAATCTTGTGCATTCAATAGGTGTGTTTGTGTCGTTGGATGAGCAATTAGGTCTTTTTCGTCCTCCTTACGCTTAATCTTGTCCAATTTGGGTTGTTAACCAACCTTGTGCATCCAATAAGTTCATTTGTTTCATTGGATCAACATTTAGGTAATTTTCGTCTCCCCTAGCCTTATTCTTGTCCAATTAGGGTTTCTAACCAATCTTGTGCATCCAATAGGTGTGTTTCTGTCATTGAATGAACAATTTGGTCATATTCGTCCTCCCTAGGCTTATTCTTTTCCAATTAGTGTTTTTAACCAATCTTGTGCGTTCAATAGGTGTGTTTGTGTCATCAGTTGAACAATTAGGTCATTTTCGTCCTCCTTACGCTTAATCTTGTCCAATTAGGGTTTTTAACCAATCTTGTGCATCCAATAAGTTCATTTGTGTCATTGGATCAACATTTAGGTCATTTTCGTCCTCCCTAGCCTTATTCTTCTCCAATTAGGGTTTCTAACCAATCTTGTGCATCCAATAGGTGTGTTTGTGTCATTAGATAAACAATTAGGTCATTTTCTTCCTCCCTAGGCTTATTCTTGTGCAATTAGGGTTTTTTAACTAATCTTGTGCATTCAATAAGTTCATTCGTCCTCCCTAGGCTTATTCTTCTCTAATTAGTGTTTTTAACCAATCTTGTGCATCCAATAGGTGTGTTTCTGCAATTTCGTTGAACAATTAGGTCATTTTTGTCCTACCTAGGCTTATTCTTGTCCAATTAGGGTTTCTAACCAATCTTGTGTATTCAATAGGTGTGTTTGTGCCATTGGTTGAACAATTAGGTCATTTTCGTCCTCCTTACGCTTAATCTTGTCCAATTACGGTTTTTAACCAGTCTTGTGCCTTCAATAAGTTCATTTTTGTCATTGGATGAACATTTTGGTCATTTTCGTCCTCCCTAGGCTTAAGTTTCTCCAATTAGGGTTTTTAACCAACCTTTTGCATCCAATAGGTGTGTTTGTGTCATTTCGTTGAACAATTAGGTCATTTTCGTCCTCCCTAGGCTTATTCTTGTCCAATTAGGGTTTTTAACCAATCTTGTGCATTCAATAGGTGTGTTTGTGTCATTGGTTGACCAATTAGGTCATTTTCTTCCTCCCCAGGCTTATTCTTGTTCAATTAGGGTTTTTAACCAATCTTGTGCATTTAAAAATTTCATTTGTGTCATTGGTTGAACATTTTGGTCATTTTCGTCCTCCCTAGGCTTATTCTTCTCCAATTAGTGTTTTTAACCAATCTTGTGCATCCAATAGGTGTGTTTGTGTCATTTCGTTGAACAATTATGTCATTTTCGCCGCCCTAGGCTTATTCTTTTCCAATTAGGGTTTTTAACCAATCTTGTGCATTCAATAGGTGTGTTTGTGTCATTGGTTGACCAATTAGGTCATTTTCTTCCTCCCTAGGCTTATTCTTGTTCAATTAGGGTTTTTAACCAATCTTGTGCATTTAAAAATTTCATTTGTGTCATTGGATGAACATTTAGGTCATTTTCGTCCTCCCTAGGCTTATTCTTCTCCAATTAGTGTTTTTAACCAATCTTGTGCATCCAACAGGTGTGTTTGTGTCATTTCGTTGAACAATTATGTGATTTTCGCCGCCCTAGGCTTATTCTTTTCCAATTAGGGTTTTTAACCAATCTTGTGCATTCAATAGGTGTGTTTGTGTCATTGGTTGAACAATTAGGTCATTTTCATCCTCCTTGCGCTTAATCTTGTCCAATTTGGGTTGTTAACCAACCTTGTGCATCCAATAAGTTCATTTGTTTCATTGGATCAACATTTAGGTAATTTTCGTCTCCCCTAGCCTTTTTTTTGTCCAATTAGGGTTTCTAACCAATCTTGTGCGTTCAAGAGGTGTGTTTCTGTCATTGAATGAACAATTTGGTCATATTCGTCCTCCCTAGGCTTATTCTTTTCCAATTAGTGTTTTTAACCAATCTTGTGCGTTCAATAGGTGTGTTTGTGTCATCAGTTGAACAATTAGGTCATTTTCGTCCTCCTTACGCTTAATCTTGTCCAATTAGGGTTTTTAACCAATCTTGTGCATCCAATAAGTTCATTTGTGTCATTGGATCAACATTTAGGTCATTTTCGTCCTCCCTAGCCTTATTCTTCTCCAATTAGGGTTTCTAACCAATCTTGTGCATCCAATAGGTGTGTTTGTGTCATTAGATTAACAATTAGGTCATTTTCTTCCTCCCTAGGCTTATTCTTGTGCAATTAGGGTTTTTTAACTAATCTTGTGCATTCAATAAGTTCATTTGTGTGATTGGATGAACATTTAGGTCATTTTCGTCCTCCCTAGGCTTATTCTTCTCTAATTAGTGTTTTTAACCAATCTTGTGCATCCAATAGGTGTGTTTGTGTCATTTCGTTGAACAATTAGGTCATTTTTGTCCTACCTAGGCTTATTCTTGTCCAATTAGGGTTTCTAATCAATCTTGTGCATTCAATAGGTATGTTTGTGCCATTGGTTGAACAATTAGGTCATTTTCGTCCTCCTTACGCTTAATCTTGTCCAATTAGGGTTTTTAACCAATCTTGTGCCTCCAATAAGTTCATTTTTGTCATTGGATGAACATTTAGGTCATTTTCGTCCTCCCTAGGCTTATGTTTCTCCAATTAGGGTTTTTAACCAACCTTTTGCATCCAATAGGTGTGTTTGTGTCATTTCGTTGAACAATTAGGTCATTTTCGTCCTCCCTAGGCTTATTCTTGTCCAATTAGGGTTTCTAACCAATCTTGTGCATCTAATAAGTTCATTTGTGTCATTGGATCAACATTTAGGTCATTTTCGTCCTCCCTAGCTATATTCTTCTCCAATTAGGGTTTCTAACCAATCTTGTGCATCTAATAGGTGTGTTTGTGTCATTGGATAAACAACTAGGTCATTTTCTTCCTCCCTAGGCTTATTCTTGTGCAATTAGGGTTTTTAACTTATCTTGTGCATTCAATAAGTTCATTTGTGTAATTGGATGAACATTTAGGTCATTTTCGTCCTCCCTAGGCTTATTCTTCTCCAATTAGTGTTTTTAACCAATCTTGTGCATCCAATAGGTATGTTTGTGTCATTTCGTTGAACAATTAGGTCATTTTCGTCCTCCCGAGGCTTATTCTTGTCCAATTAGGGTTTCTAACCAATCATGTGCATTCAATAGGTGTGTTTGTGTCATTGGTTGCACAATTAGGTCATTTTTTTCCTCCTTTCGCTTAATCTTGTCCAATTAGTGTTTTTAACCAATCTTGTGCATCCAATAAGTTCATTTGTGTCATTGGATTAACATTTACGTCATTTTCTTCCTACTTAGCCTTATTATTGTCCAGTTAGGATTTCTAACCAATCTTATGCGTCCAATAGGTGTGTTTGTGTCATTGGATGAACAATTAGGTCATATTTTTCCTCCCTAGGCTTATTCTTGTTTAATTAGGGTTTTTAACCAATGTTGTGCATTCAATAGGTGTGTTTGTGTCATTGGTTGAACAATTAGGTCATTTTCGTCCTCCTTACGCTTAATCTTGTCCAATTTGGGTTTTTAACCAATCTTGTGCCTCCAATAAGTTCATTTTTGTCATTGGATGAACATTTTGGTCATTTTCGTCCTCCCTAGGCTTATGTTTCTCCAATTAGGGTTTTTAACCAATCTTGTGCATCCAATAGGTGTGTTTGTGTCATTTCGTTGAACAATTAGGTCATTTTCGTCCTCCCTAGGCTTATTCTTGT
>JBBPBR010002093.1:0-13919 GCA_037974775.1 Cicer pinnatifidum | reverse complement strand
TAACGGGGCCGCATACATGTATTGGAAACAACGCATGTTAATTTTTCTTGAAGCTAGTGGTATTGATATTCTAGATGCTGTAGAAAATGGACCATTTGTGCCAACCATAGCAGGTACAGGTGAATCAGCAATCCTAAAGCCAAAAAGTGACTGGACTGATGAAGACAAAAAGAAGGTTGGGTACAACGCCAAAGCAAAAAACATTATAACTGCAGCCTTGAGTCATGATGAATTCTTCAGAGTCTCAAATTGCAAAACAGCAAAACAAATGTGGGATACACTTCAGCAAACGCATGAAGGAACCACAGATGTAAAGAGAGCTCGGATAAACACTCTCATGCACGAGTACGAATTGTTTAGCATGAAGAAAGAAGAATCAGTAAACGACATGCAGACCCGATTCACGCACAAAGTCAACAACCTGAATGCCTTAGGCAAAGAGATTGATAATGATCAGCAAATTAGTAAAATAATGAGATGTTTGACTAGAGAATGGCAGCCAAAAATCACTGCCATTGCAGAATCCAAGGATCTAGGAAGCATGACAATAGCTACATTGTTTGGAAAACTGAGAGAGCATGAGATGGAATTACATCGACTAAATGAAGCTGAGCAAATTGACAGGAAACGTAAAGGATTGTCGTTGAAAGCCCAAACACAACAGTCCAAATCTGAACATGAGACCAGCTCAGATGAATCAAGCAGTGAGGATGATGAAGAACCTGAACTGGGACTACTTGTCAAAAGATTTAAGAAATTTCTGAAAAAGAAAGACAGTAAATTCAGAAAGCAATCCAGCTCGAAAAACAATGACAGTAAAACAGTTACATGCTACGAATGTGGCAAACCTGGTCATATAAAAGCTGATTGTTACAAGCTGCAGAACAAGAACAAAAATTCCAAACCTAAAGGCAAGGAACCAGCTCAGAAAAACAGAAAAGCATACATTGCGTGGAATGACAACGAAGATTCGTCCACATCTTCTGAAACGGAAGAAGCGAATCTGTGTCTTATGGCTAAAACAGATTCTGAATCAGAAAGTGAGGTAAGCTCTCAATATAATCCTTCTTTTGATGAACTGCAAGATGCATTTAACGAACTACATGCTGAATATGTTAAATCTGTTAAGCAAGTAGTAAACACTAAGAAAATGCTTGAACAACAATGTAAATTGCATGATCAAATGAAAAATGATTATAAAAAGATTGAGGACTTATGTGAACAACTGAAAAAGGACTCATATGATAAATCTGCCAAATGCATTGATCTTGAGAATTCTGTTGCATTATTGAAGTCTGATTTATTGAAACTCTCTAGTAGCAAGGATAAACTAAATGATATTCTTAGCAACCAGAGAAGTGTCAATATAAAATCTGGACTTGGTTTTAATAGCAAAAAGCATGCAAATCGGAATATGACTAAACGTGGCATAGGTTATGAAAATGTTAAAAATAACCAAAAATATGCTAAGTCTAGTCATTTGCATAATGTCTTTGTCAAACCGAAACAGTTTGCATCCTCTGCTGTCACTTGTCATTTCTGTTGTAGAAAAGGACATTTTGTTTACAATTGCAAATTTAAAAGACTTGCCAATAGAGGATGTAAACAGATTTGGAAAATGAAGACACAAGATGTTAAAATTAACCCCCCAGGACCCAATTTGTATTGGGGACCCGAATGCAAATTCTAATCCTATTGCAGGTATGCTTGAGATCCACAAAACACCAATGGTATCTTGATAGTGGATGCTCAAAGCATATGACAGGGGACAAATCAATGTTTGTGTCCCTTAATCTGAAAGAAGGTGGTTTCGTAAAGTACGGCGATAACAACAAGGGCAAGATATGCGGTGAAGGTAACATTGGCAGCAAATCAACTGCCATAATTAAAAATGTCTTATATGTGGAAGGGCTGAAACATAACCTTCTAAGTATAAGTCAGCTGTGTGACAATGGTTTTCAAGTAAGCTTTTCACCACTCTCTTGCATAATTGAAAACAAGCATGACAAAAGCATGAAATTAGTAGGTAATAGAGTTAATAATATATACATGTTAGATTTAACTGATATGCCTGTTAATTCTGCCTGTTGCTTATTATCAAATGCTGATGAAACATGGTTATGGCATAAACGCATTGCACACATTCATATTGATCATCTGAATAGACTTGTTAGCAAGCAGTTAGTCATAGGCCTTCCCAATAGAAAGTTTTCTAAAGATAGGCTGTGTGACTCCTGTGAGCAAAGCAAGCTTGTTAAGTCTTCTTTTCCCCCTATAGATATGGTCAAAACCAATAGGGTTTTACAACTTATCCACATGGATTTGTTTGGACCATCTCAGATTAGAAGTTTTGGTGGTAACTTGTATGGTTTTGTGTTGATCGATGATTATTCTCGGTTCACATGGACATATTTTCTGACTCATAAAAGTGACGCTTTTTCTGTCTTTAAAAAGTTCGCGAAATTAGTTCAAGATGAAACAGCATTTGTTAGACTTTGGTGTGGACTTAGGAACTGTTCCTATCTTGTGTGACAACACAAGTGCGATCAGTATCACTAAGAACCCAGTTATGCATTCCAGGACCAAGCATATCGAGATTCGGCATCACTTCATTCGAGATCAGTTTCAGTGTGGGAATATTAAGTTGGAATACGTCAACACAACTGAACAGCTAGCAGACATCTTCACCAAAGCATTGCCAAAGGAAAGCTTCCGTCACATTAGGATGAAATTAGGCATAATTGATCCTAGTCAGATCTGAATTATGTGTCAAATCGATTTGCAAAATCGATTGTCCTGTGATTACACATGAAAATGTGTTACACAATCGATTGACCAAATCGATGTGACCCATAATATGCTTTTTTTTATCAAAACTGTGAACACGAAATCGATTTGGGAAATCGATTGATTTTTATGTGGTTGTTATTTCTTTAAAAGAATCGATTTGGTAAATCGATGCTGAGGCAGAAATTTTCTGAACTGAGATATAAGTCTTCTGAAATTGCTCGAAATCGATTTGGGAAATCGATTGAGTCTGTTGATTTCTTTAAAAGAATCGATTGGGGACATCGATTCTGAGTTAGTTGTTGAAGTGGTTTCTGAGTTAAACTGATGTGAGAACTGTTAAGTTGATACGAAATCGATTTGGGTAATCGATTGCGTAACTTCATGAATCGGTTTGGGTAATCGATTGGCATAGTTACCGTTGCAGTTTTTTTCTAGCCGTTGCAGGATCTAACGGCTCTGTTGGTTGATCTTCCCCAGTAACGGTCATCAAATCGATTGGAGAAATCGATTTCTGGATTTTTTTATAAAAGGAACAGTGACAATCGATTTTCCATCCTTTTCCAATCTTCTAAATCGATTGCAACTACAATTCTCTGCAATATTTCTCAAATTTTCTCTGTTTCTCAACTCCTAAACACTTTTATTTCCTTCAAATCTTCATTGTATCACAATTTTTGTTAATGGCTCGTGTTAAGCAAACTCAACCCCGAACTCCTTCTCTTTCACCTTCATCCTCTTCATCTAGTGGGAGGACTCCGTCTCCACCACCCACTCTTCCAAAACGGGTACCAATACCTACACACAAGATTGCCTCTCAAGATAAGGGTAAAGGTATTGCCCCCGATCAAGGTAAATCCAAAAAGAGAAAGGAAGCTCCGACAGAAAAATTGCTAGCTGACGCAATGAAGGAAATATCTTCAAGGAAAAAGAAAAAGAATACTCCACAGAAAAAGACTACTCCAAAGAAATCAACTGCTCCTCAAACAAATCAAGCTGATGAATTCAAACTTCCGCAAGCTTTTGTAAATCGGAAAATACACGAAGCACGCATCTTGGACTTCAGCTACTTCGACAGTAATGGTTTTACTTTTCAAAACCATCTCCGGTTTCATGGCTTGGAAGATTTCTTATCATGTTCGCTTGATACATATCCGAATCTTATACGGATATTCTACTCAAACTTCAAGATGACCGACACCGGCTTCAAAGCAACAGTCAAAGGGAAGAAGATTTCGATGTCTTTCGACGAGTTCTCTACTCTGTCAGGACTTCCCTACTTTGGAAACTCAGTGGATGGCAGCACCGAAGCAGACGCTGATGACGACGGATGGGAAGAGTATCTGGATAGGCAAGAAGCTGTGCAGAATCTTATGGTCGAAGGGTTCGTGGAATCTGTTTCACTCCCTATAGGCCAGATGAAGGTTCAGCAACGGATGCTGATGTACGCCCTCACCCGGATGCTGGTTCCACGTTCCGGAAATCATGCAGTTGTGCAACGGCTGGATATTGTGCTACTGTGGGGTCTATGCAAAGAGCTCAAGATGAGCTGGGCATGGATTGTTCTCAGGCACATGCTAGAAGCTGCTCAAGGGAAGTTGGTACTTCCGTATCCACAGCTCGTCACGAAGATTCTCACTCACTTCAAGGTATCTCTGAAGGGTGAAGAAGTCTCGAAGACCGTCCTAACATTTGGTGAATCCATCGTGAACCAAATGCAGCTGCGAAAAGTCAATGGAGTTTGGAAGCGACCTCAGACTTCTATTGAACAAACCCAGCAAGGTGTTGAACAACCAGCTGCGGAGAATGTTTCAGCAGAATCGGAAGTGCTCACCAAACTGCTTGAATTTATGGCAGCACAAGCAGTTCACAACGCTAAGATGGAGGCATCTGATGAAAGGATTGAAGCTGCTATTCAGAAGATTCAAGCAGACCAAAATCAGATGGCGCAAGACGTGGCAGCTATTCAGGAACATCTGGGCATTAAGTTGTCCTTCAGCGATGTTGTTGAAATAGGAAGACAGGCGGCTGAAGAACCTGCTCCAATTATGGTTTTTAACCAATCTTGTGCATCCAATAGGTGTGTTTGTGTCATTGGATGAACATTTAGGTCATTTTCGTCCTCCCTAGGGTTATTCTTGTCCAATTAGGGTTTTTAACCAATCTTGTGCATCCAATAAGTTCATTTGTGTCATTGGATAAACATTTAGGTCATTTTCGTCCACCCTAGGCTTATTCTTGTCCAATTAGGGTTTTTAACCAATCTTGTGCATCCAATAGGTGTGTTTGTGTCATTGGATGAACATTTAGGTCATTTTCGTCCTCCCTAGGCTTATTCTTGTCCAATTATGGTTTCTAACCAATCTTGTGCATCCAATAGGTGTATTTGTGTCATTGGATGAACATTTAGGTCATTTTCGTCCTCCCTAGGCATATTCTTGTCCAATTAGGGTTTTTAACCAATCTTGTGCATCCAATAGGTGTGTTTGTGTCATTGGATGAACATTTAGGTCAGTTTCATCTTCCCTAGGCTTATTCTTGTCCAATTAGGGTTTCTTACGAATCTTGTGCATCCAATAGGTGTGTTTGTGTCATTGGATGAACATTTAGGTCATTTTCGTCCTCCCTAGGCTTATTCTTGTCCAATTAGGGTTTTTAACCAATCTTGTGCATCCAATAAGTTCATTTGTGTCATTGGATGAACATTTATGTCATTTTCGTCCTCCATATGCTTATTCTTGTCCAATTAGGGTTTTTATGCAATCTTGTGCATCCAATAGGTGTGTTTGTGTCATTGGACGAACATTCAGGTCATTTTCATCCTCCCTACGCTTATTCTTGTCCAATTAGGGTTTTTATGCAATCTTGTGCATCCAATTGGTGTGTTTGTGTCATTGGACGAATATTTAGGTCATTTTCGTCCTCCCTAGGCTTATTCTTGTCCAATTAGGGTTTTTAACCAACCTTGTGCATCCAAATCTGAACATGAGACCAGCTCAGATGAATCAAGCAGTGAGGATGATGAAGAACCTGAACTGGGACTACTTGTCAAAAGATTTAAGAAATTTCTGAAAAAGAAAGACAGTAAATTCAGAAAGCAATCCAGCTCTAAAAACAATGATAGTAAAACAGTTACATGCTACGAATGTGGCAAACCTGGTCATATAAAAGCTGATTGTTACAAGCTGCAGAACAAGAACAAAAATTCCAAACCTAAAGGCAAGGAACCAGCTCAGAAAAACAGAAAAGCATACATTGCGTGGAATGACAACGAAGATTCGTCCACATCTTCTGAAACGGAAGAAGCGAATCTGTGTCTTATGGCTAAAACAGATTCTGAATCAGAAAGTGAGGTAAGCTCTCAATATAATCCTTCTTTTGATGAACTGCAAGATGCATTTAACGAACTACATGCTGAATATGTTAAATCTGTTAAGCAATTAGTAAACACTAAGAAAATGCTTGAACAACAATGTAAATTGCATGATCAAATGAAAAATGATTATAAAAAGATTGAGGACTTATGTGAACAACTGAAAAAGGACTCACATGATAAATCTGCCAAATGCATTGATCTTGAGAATTCTGTTGCATTATTGAAGTCTGATTTATTGAAACTCTCTAGTAGCAAGGATAAACTAAATGATATTCTTAGCAACCAGAGAAGTGTCAATTTAAAATCTGGACTTGGTTTTAATAGCAAAAAGCATGCAAATCGGAATATGACTAAACGTGGCATAGGTTATGAAAATGTTAAAAATAACCAAAAATATGCTAAGTCTAGTAATTTGCATAATGTCTTTGTCAAACCAAAACAGTTTGCATCCTCTGCTGTCACTTGTCATTTCTGTTGTAGAAAAGGACATTTTGTTTACAATTGCAAATTTAAAAGACTTGCCAATAGAGGATGTAAACAGATTTGGAAAATGAAGACACAAGATGTTAAAATTAACCCCCCAGGACCCAATTTGTATTGGGGACCTGAATGCAAATTCTAATCCTATTGCAGGTATGCTTGAGATCCACAAAACACCAATGGTATCTTGATAGTGGATGCTCAAAGCATATGACAGGGGACAAATCAATGTTTGTGTCCCTTAATCTGAAAGAAGGTGGTTTCGTAAAGTACGGCGATAACAACAAGGGCAAGATATGCGGTGAAGGTAACATCGGCAGCAAATCAACTGCCATAATTAAAAATGTCTTATATGTGGAAGGGCTGAAACATAACCTTCTAAGTATAAGTCAGCTGTGTGACAATGGTTTTCAAGTAAGCTTTTCACCACTCTCTTGCACAATTGAAAACAAGCATGACAAAAGCATGAAATTAGTAGGTAATAGAATTAATAATATATACATGTTAGATTTAACTGATATGCCTGTTAATTCTGCCTGTTGCTTATTATCAAATGCTGATGAAACATGGTTATGGCATAAACGCATTGCACACATTCATATTGATCATCTGAATAGACTTGTTAGCAAGCAGTTAGTCATAGGCCTTCCCAATAGAAAGTTTTCTAAAGATAGGCTGTGGACTCCTGTGAGCAAAGCAAGCTTGTTAAGTCTTCTTTTCCCCCTATAGATATGGTCAAAACCAATAGGGTTTTACAACTTATCCACATGGATTTGTTTGGACCATCTCAGATTAGAAGTTTTGGTGGTAACTTGTATGGTTTTGTGTTGATCGATGATTATTCTCGGTTCACATGGACATATTTTCTGACTCATAAAAGTGACGCTTTTTCTGTCTTTAAAAAGTTCGCGAAATTAGTTCAAAATGAAACAAGTCAGAAAATTATATCCATCAAGAGTGATCATGGAGGTGAATTCCAAAATGATTCTTTTGATACTTTCTGTGAAGAGAATGGCATACATCACATGTTTTCAGCCCCTAGGACACCTCAGCAGAATGGTGTAGTGGAGAGAAAGAATAGGTCTTTAGAAGAGTTGGCTAGGACCATGCTGAAAGACTCAAATACTCCCACGTATTTCTGGGCTGATGCGATTAACACTGCCACACATGTTATCAATAGAGTGTTGATTAGGCCTTTTCTTAAGAAAACTCCTTATGAGTTATACAAAGGGAGAAAGCCTAACATCTCCTACTTTAGGATTTTTGGGTGTAAGTGCTTTGTGTTAAACAATGGCAAGGGACATCTAGGTAAATTTGATCCTAAAGCAGACGAGGGCATCTTTTTGGGGTATTCCCAGGTTAGTAAGGCGTATAGAATCTACAATAAAAGAACCAAAACTATAGAGGAGTCTGTCCATGTCAAATTTGATGAAAACTTGAACAGCACTCTTACTACAGTTGGTAACTCATTGGACGATATTGTTGATTCTGAACCTGTAGAAACCAGTGAACCTGAACCTCCAACCAATCCTGACTGCGTAGAACCTATTAGGGAAGATGATCTACCCAAAGAGTGGAAGTTTGCCAAGAACCATCCCATAGACAATATTATTGGAGAGATTTCAAAAGGTGTTTCAACCAGAAAATCCCTTAGAGAATTTTGCAACCTTACAGCCTTTGTTTCCCAAGTAGAACCCAAAAACATTAAAGAAGCACTTTTGGACCCTGACTGGATAATAGCCATGCAAGAGGAGTTAAACCAGTTTGAGAGAAACAAAGTGTGGGAGCTAGTACCTAAACCAGAAGACCAAGCATATCGAGATTCGGCATCACTTCATTCGAGATCAGTTTCAGTGTGGGAATATCAAGGTGGAATACGTCAACACAACTGAACAGCTAGCAGACATCTTCACCAAAGCATTGCCAAAGGAAAGTTTCTGTCACATTAGGATAAAATTAGGCATAATTGATCCTAGTCAGATCTGAATTATGTGTCAAATCGATTTGCGAAATCGATTGTCCTGTGATTACACATGAAAATGTGTTACACAATCGATTGACCTAATCGATGTGACCCATAATATGTCCTTTTTTATCAAAACTGTGAACACGAAATCGATTTGGGAAATCGATTGATTTATATGTGGTTTTTATTTCTTTAAAAGAATCGATTTGGTAAATCGATGCTGAGGCAGGTATTTTCTGAACTGAGATGAAAGTCTTCTGAAATTGCTCGAAATTGATTTGGGAAATCGATTGAGTCTGTTGATTTCTTTAAAAGAATCGATTGGGGACATCGACTCTGAGTTAGTTGTTGAAGTGTATTCTGAGCTAAACTGATGTGAGAACTGTTAAATTGATACGAAATCGATTTGGGTAATCGATTGCGTAACTTCATGAATCGATTTGGGTAATCGATTGGCATAGTTACCGTTGCAGTTTTTACTAGCCGTTGTAGGATCTAACGGCTCTGTTGGTTGATCTTCCCCAGTAACGGTCATCAAATCGATTTGAGAAATCGATTTCTGGTTTTTTTCTATAAAAGGAACAGTGACAATCGATTTTCCATCCTTTTCCAATCTTCCTAATCGATTGCAACTTCAATTTTCTGCAATATTTCTCAAAAAGTTTCTGTTTTTCAACTCCCAAACACTTTTCTTTCCTTCAAATCTTCATCGTGTCACAATTTTTGTTAATGGCTCGTGTTAAGCAAACTCAACCCCGAACTCCTTCTCTTTCACCTTCATCTTCTTCATCTAGTGGGAGGACTCCGTCTCCACCACCCACTCTTCCAAAACGGGTACCAATACCTACACACAAGATTGCTTCTCAAGATAAGGGTAAAGGTATTGCCCCTGATCAAGGTAAACCCAAAAAGAGAAAGGAAGCTCCGACTGAAAAATTGCTAGCTGACGCAATGAAGGAAATATCACAAAGGAAAAAGAAAAAGAATACTCCACAGAAAAAGACTACTCCAAAGAAATCAACTGCTCCTCCACCAAATCAAGCTGATGAATTCAAACTTCCGCAAGCTTTTGTAAATCGGAAAATACACGAAGCACGCATCTTGGACTTCAGCTACTTCGACAGTAATGGTTTTTCATTTCAAAACCATCTCCGGTTTCATGGTTTAGAAGACTTCTTATCATGTTCGCTTGATACATATCCGAATCTTATACGGATATTCTACTCAAATTTCAAGATGACCGACATCGACTTCAAAGCAACAGTCAAAGGGAAGAAGATTTCGATGTCTTTCGACGAGTTCTCTACTCTGTCAGGACTTCCCTACTTTGGAAACTCAGTGGATGGCAGCACCGAAGCAGACGCTGATGACGACGGATGGGAAGAGTATCTGGATAGGCAAGCAGCTGTGCAGGATCTTATGGTCGAAGGGTTCGTGGAATCTGTTTCACTCCCTATAGGCCAGATGAAGGTTCAGCAACGGATGCTGATGTACGCCCTCACCCGGATGCTGGTTCCACGTTCCGGAAATCACGCAGTTGTGCAACGGCTGGATATTGTGCTACTGTGGGGTCTATGTAAAGAGCTCAAGATGAGCTGGGCATGGATTGTTCTCAGGCACATGCTAGAAGCTGCTCAAGGGAAATTGGTACTTCCGTATCCACAGCTCGTCACGAAGATTCTCACTCACTTCAAGGTATCTCTGAAGGGTGAAGAAGTCTCGAAGACCGTCCTAACATTTGGTGAATCCATCGTGAACCAAATGCAGCTAAGAAAAGTCAATGGAGTTTGGAAGCGACCTCAGACTTCTACTGAACAAACCCAGCAAGGTGTTGAACAACCAGCTGCGGAGAATGTTTCAGCAGAATCGGAAGTGCTCACCAAACTGCTTGAATTTATGGCAGCACAAGCAGTTCACAACGCTAAGATGGAGGCATCTCATGAAAGGATTGAAGCTGCTATTCAGAAGATTCAAGCAGACCAAAATCAGATGGCGCAAGACGTGGCAGCTATTCAGGAACATCTGGGCATTAAGTTGTCCTTCAGCGATGTTGTTGAAATAGGAAGACAGGCGGCTGAAGAACCTGCTCCAACAACAGTAGAGATTGCTGCAACTCATGGTGAGGAGACACCTGCTGAGGTTAATACAGCGGTCTCAGCCTCATCCCCTGCTAATAATGAGGACCAGCATCTCTAGGCGTTTAGGACCTTAGGCTTCTTAGTTTTGTTTGTCTTTGTTTCTTTTTGCTTTCGTTTTGTAATGATCATGATGAATGTAATTCTGTTTGATTTATGAACCTTGAGATTGTTAATCATTTCAAATGCTGCATTTCATTTTCATATTGTCTAGTGCGCGCCATAATCTGTTTTGTACACTATTTCAAAATTGTTTTCAACTAAGTTAAAATATTACTGGCATTACTGCTTGTTATTACTAATCTTTTCTAGATTCTTTGTAGAGCAGTATTCAGGTTTGCTCAGGGGGAGCTAACATTTCTCTTTCACCACTTTTTGCCTTAACTGACAAAAGGGGGAGAGAAATTATAACTTGTGCTTTATTTTATCATTGCTCCTAATCATTATCTTTACTCTCTATGAATATTGAACTTAGGGGGAGCTCTACTAAAACTGTTACTCATAATTATTTTTCTCAAGTTAAAATTGCATGTTTGTCACTTAAATCAAAAAGGGGGAGATTGTTAGACATATGTTCGTTTTTGATGTTATTGACAAGCATCCAATTTGAAATACATCTAACATTGTCAACTGAGAAAAATTTCAGGAACAACAAATTCAATCCTACATACTCGAGACAATTGCTTGGAACTCAAGGAATCAACAAAATCTTGAAGATCCATGAGCACATCGATTAGTACAATCGATTCTATAACAGGGTTGAATAAGTTTACAAAGTTTGGTGTTACCCAATCGATTAGCACAATCGATTTGTACATCCTTAAAGAAAACAAACGGGCTATCAATCGATTCTCCAAATCGATTGGTACACATATTGGAAAATAAATTGTACAAGTCAGAGAGCCAGTTTGCCCCAAATCGATTAGGCACATCGATTGAGTGAATCACCAAGACTAAACTGATTGTTTAAATCGATTGGACAAATCGATTGACATGCTTACTGAATTTAAAATGTGCAAGTCAGTAGCACGTTTTGCAGGCAATCGATTTGGCAAATCGATTGAAATAATCACTTCTTTAATTGTGGTTTTTGTCTACACCGATTGAAACAATCGATTGGTAATGTCCCAGAGCCAAACCTGTTTACTAAATCGATTAGGCCAATCGATTCACTAAAACAAGTCTCAAAATAACTCAGGCCTGGAACATACACAATCGATTACTACAATCTGTTTATATACATCTGTGTAATAAAAGTTGGTATCAATCGACTTGGTAAATCGATTGAATAACCCAACTGATGAAAAGTTCTTCAGACTTAAGATCCACAATCGATTGGCACAATCGATTGACATAAAAGTTTTATAAACAGAGATGACTGAATGGTTAAATCGATTAAGCACATCGATGGTTTTGATCTCGTTGTTTGAACAAAACACATCAAGTCGATTCTGCAAATCGATTTAATCATATACTGTCATCAAAGTTTGAAGAACTACTTAAAATAATCGATTGAGCAAATCGATTAGTATGTACAGTTTCAAGATTCAAGAAAAACAAGACTCGCGAAATCGATTGAGGAAATCGATTAACCAGCATTATGACTTTAATGAATCGATTGGATAAATCGATGCATATGTTGTTTTTCCTGAAACTATATAAACTGTTTTTCAGTATCTTCTCAATATACACAACAACATACACATAACTTTCTGATATCTTTGTTTCTCACTGTGAAATAACTTTGAACATTACTTTTTCAGTTATGAAGATTCATCTTTCATGATCCACAAGAACTGAGAAAGATTGCTGGATAAACAACTTTAGAGAAGAAAACTGTTGAAGAAATTTCTGTGTAATTTCTGATTAGATACATCTGTAAACAAATTCTTAAAACAAATAACATTGAGAAATCCAGTCTTAACTGGTAGTTATCTTCTGTGATTGAGAGGTCTCATCAAGAAGAAACTTGACTGTAATCTTGGAAGAGTTTACGGGAGATAAACTCTGGGATTCAGGGAGATAAGAATAGAATAGAAAGAATCGTTTTAGATTGATAGGCGAGGAGCTAGAACATCTGTAAACGGATTCTGAGATATTCTATTGGAAAGGCCAAGATTGGATTTGATCTTGGGACTGGATGTAGGTCGTTCAACAACGGCTGAACCAGTATAAATCACTGCGTACAATCTTTCTTACCCTTATCTCTTTTTAATTTCTGCAGTGTGTATTTCTCTGATATTGATTGAATGCTTGAATATCTTTCTGCATACTTTGATACTACATGAAAGACTGTTTCCAGCATGATTGTAAGTGAATCAATATCTTGAACAATAAACGTAACTGGTGCATCTCTCAATATATTCTTTGATCCATATACTTTGTGCATTCATTTGTATTGTAGTTTTGGGACCTTATTCTGATGCTGTGTTTAATAAATGTACGATTTGTTAAACTGCTGCGCATATCTCTAAAAATAGGTAATCTTCCGCATAATTTTCATTTAACAGAGGTTACTGGTACCAACACATCCAATGACACAAACACACCTATTGGATGCACAAGATTGGTTTAAAACCCTAGTTGGACAAGAATATGCCTAGGGAGGACGAAAATGACCTAATTGATCATCCAATGACACAAATGAACTTATTGGATGCACAAGATTGGTTAAAAACCCTAATTGGACAAGAATAAGCCTAGGGAGGACGAAAATGACCTAATTGATCATCCAATGACACAAACACACCTATTGGATGCACAAGATTGGATAAAAACCCTAATTGGACAAGAATATGCCTAGGGATGACGAAAATGACCTAAATTGATCATCCAATGACACAAACACACCTATTGGATGCACAAGATTGATTAAAAACCCTAATTGGACAAGAATAAGCCTAGGGAGGATGAAAATGACCTAATTGATCATCCAATGACACAAACACACCTATTGGATGCACAAGATTGGTTAAAACCCCTAATTGGACAAGAATATGCCTAGGGAGGATGAAAATGACCTAAATATTAATTCAATCACACAAACAAAGTTATTGGATGCACAAGATTGGTTAAAAACCCTAATTGGACAAGAATAAGTCTAGGGAGGACGAAAATGACCTAATTGATCATCCAATGACACAAACACACCTATTGGATGCACAAGATTGGTTAA
>JBBPBR010002092.1:0-13926 GCA_037974775.1 Cicer pinnatifidum | reverse complement strand
CCTAATTGGACAAGAATAAGCCTGCGGAGGACAAAAATGACCTAAATGTTCATCCAATGACATAAACACACCTACTGGATGCACAAGATTGTTTAAAAACCCTAATTGGACAAGAATAAGCCTAGGGAGGACCAAAATGACCTAAATGTTCATTCAATGACACAAATGAACTTATTGGATGCACAAGATTTGTTAAAAACCCTAATTGGACAAGAATAAGCCTACGGAGGACAAAAATGACCTAAATGTTCATCCAATGACACAAACACACCTATTGGATGCACAAGATTGGTTAAAAACCCTAATTGGACAAAACTAAGCCTTGGGAGGATGAAAATGACCTAAATGTTCATCCAATTTCACAATCACACCTATTGGATGCACAAGATTGTTTAAAAACCCTAATTGGGCAAGTATAAGCCAATGGAGAACGAAAATGCCCTAAATGATAAACCAATGACACAAACACTCCTATTGGATGCACAAGCTTTGTTAAAAACCCTAATTGGACAAGAATAAGCATAGGGAGGACAAAAATGACTTAAATGTTAATCCAATGACACAAACACACCTATTGGATGCACAAGATAGGTTAAAAACCCTAATTGGGAAAGAATAAGCCTAGGGAGGACCAAAATGACCTAAATGTTCATTCAATGACACAAATGTACTTATTGGATGCACAAGAATTGTTAAAAACCCTAATTGGACAAGAATAAGCCTACGGAGGACAAAAATGACCTAAATGTTCATCCAATGACACAAACACACCTACTGGATGCACAAGATTGGTTAAAAACCCTAATTGGACAAGAATAAAGCTAGGGAGGACGAAAATTACTTAAATGTTCATCCAATGACACAAATGAACTTATTGGATGCACAAGATTGGTTAAAAACACTAATTGGATAAAAATAAGCCTTGGGAGGATGAAAATGACCTAAATGTTCATCCAATGACATAATCACACCTATTGGATGCACAAGATTGGTTAAAAATCCTAATTGGACAACAATAAGCATAGGGAGGACGAAAATAACCTAAATGTTCATCCAATGACACAAATACACCTATTGGATGCACATGATTGGTTAAAAACCCTAATTGGACAAGAATAAGCATAGGGAGGACGAAAATGACCTAAATGTTCATCCAAAGACACAAATGAACTTATTGGATGCACAAGATTGTTTAAAAACCCTAATTGGAAAAGAATAAGCCTAGGGAGGACGAAAATGACCTAAATGTTCATCCAATGACACAAAGGCACTTATTGGATACACAAGATTGGTTAAAAACCCTAATTGGACAAGAATAAGCCTAGGGAGGACCAAAATGACCTAAATGTTCATTCAATGACACAAATGAATTTATTGGATGCACAAGATTGGTTAAAAACCCTAATTGGATAAGAATAAGCCTTGAGAGGATGAAAATGACACAAACACACCTATTGGATGCACAAGATTGTTTAAAACCCTAATTGGACAAGTATAAGCCAAGGGAGGACGAAAATGCCCTAAATGATAATCCAATGACACAAACACACATATTGGATGCACAAGAATGGTTAAAAACCCTAATTGGGAAAGAATAAGCCTAGGGAGGACCAAAATGACCTAAATGTTCATTCAATGACACAAATGAACTTATTGGATGCACAAGAATTGTTAAAATCCCTAATTGGACAAGAATAAGCCTACGGAGGACAAAAATGACCTAAATGTTCATCCAATGACACAAACACACCTACTGGATGCACAAGATTGTTTAACAACCCTAATTGGACAAGAATAAGCCTATGGAGGACCAAAATGACCTAAATGTTCATTCAATGACACAAATGAACTTATTGGGTGCACAAGATTTGTTAAAAACCCTAATTGGACAAGAATAAACCTACGGAGGACAAAAATGACCTAAATGTTCATCCAACGACACAAACACACCTATTGGATGCACAAGATTGGTTAAAAACCCTAATTGGACAAAACTAAGCCTTGGGAGGATGAAAATGACCTAAATGTTCATCCAATGACACAATCACACCTATTGGATGCACAAGATTGTTTAAAAACCCTAATTGGGCAAGTATAAGCCAAGGGAGGACGAAAATGCCCTAAATGATAATCCAATGACACAAACACTCCTATTGGATGCACAAGCTTGGTTAAAAACCCTAATTGGACAAGAATAAGCATAGGGAGGACAAAAATGACCTAAATGTTAATCCAATGACACAAACACACCTATTGGTTTCACAAGATTGGTTAAAAACCCTAATTGGACAAGAATAAGGCTAGGGAGGACGAAAATAACCTAAATGTTCATCAAATGACACAAATGAACTTATTGGATGCACAATATTGGTTAAAAGCCCTAGATGGACAAGAATAAGCCTAGGGAGGATGAAAATGCCCTAAATGTTCATTCAATGACACAAACACACCTATTGGATGCACAAGATTGTTTAAAAACCCTAATTGGACAAAAATAAGCCTATGGAGGACCAAAATGACCTAAATGTTCATTGAACGACACAAATGAACTTATTGGATGCACAAGATTTGTTAAAAACCCTAATTGGACAACAATAAGCCTTGGGAGGACGAAATTGCCCTAAATGTTCATTCAATGACACAAACACACCTATTGGATGCACAAGATTGTTTAAAAAGCCTAATTGGACAAGAATAGGCCTAGGGAGGACCAAAATGACCTAAATGTTTATTCAATAATACAAATGAACTTATTGGATGCACAAGATTTGTTAAAAACCCTAATTGGATAAGAATAAGCCTACGGAGGACAAAAATGACCTAAATGTTCATCCAATGACACAAACACACCTATTGGATGCACAAGATTGGTTAAAAACCCTAATTGGACAAAACAAAGCCTTGGGAGGATGAAAATGACCTAAATGTTCATCCAATGACACAATCACACCTATTGGATGCACAAGATTGTTTAAAAACCCTAATTCGGCAAGTATAAGCCAAGGGAGGACGAAAATGCCCTAAATGATAATCCAATGACACAAACACTCCTATTGGATGCACAAGCTTGGTTAAAAACCCTAATTGGACAACAATAAGCATATGGAGGACAAAAATGACCTAAATGTTAATCCAATCACACAAACACACCTATTGGATGCACAAGATTGGTTAAAAACCCTAATTGGACAAAAATAAGCCTTGGGAGGATAAAAATGATCTAAATGTTCATCCAATGACACAAACAAACCTATTGGATGCAGAAGATTGGTTAAAACCCCTAATTGGACAAGAATAAAGCTAGGGAGGACGAAAATTACCAAAATGTTCATCCAATGACACAAATGAACTTATTGGATGCACAAGATTGGTTAAAAACACTAATTGGACAAAAATAAGCCTTGGGAGGATGAAAATGACCTTAATGTTCATCCAATGACACAATCACACCTATTGGATGCACAAGATTGGTTAAAAACCCTAATTGGACAACAATAAGCATAGGGAGGACGAAAATAACCTAAATGTTCATCCAATGACAAACATACACCTATTGGATGCACATGATTGGTTAAAAACCCTAATTGGACAAGAATAAGCCTAGGGAGGACGAAAATGACCTAAATGTTTATCCAATGACACAAATGAACTTATTGGATGCACAAGATTGGTTAAAAACCCTAATTGGAAAAGAATAAGCCTAGGGAGGACGAAAATGACCTAAATGTTCATCCAATGACACAAAGGCACTTATTGGGTACACAATATTGGTTAAAAGCCCTAATTGGACAAGAATAAGCCTAGGGAGGACGAAAATGCCCTAAATGTTCATTCAATGACACAAACACACCTATTGGATGCACAAGATTGTTTAAAAACCCTAATTGGACAAAAATAAGCCTATGGAGGACCAAAATGACCTAAATGTTCATTCAACGACACAAATGAACTTATTGGATGCACAAGATTTGTTAAAAACCCTTATTGGACAACAATAAGCCTTGGGAGGACGAAAATGCCCTAAATGTTCATTCAATGACACAAACACACCTATTGGATGCACAAGATTGTTTAAAAAGCCTAATTGGACAAGAATAGGCCTAGGGAGGACCAAAATGACCTAAATGTTCATTCAATGACACAAATGAACTTATTGGATGCACAAGATTTGTTAAAATCCCTAATTGGACAAGAATAAGCCTATGGAGGACAAAAATGACCTAAATGTTCATTCAATGACACAAACACACCTATTGGATGCACAAGATTGTTTAAAAACCCTAATTGGACAAAAATAAGCCTATGGAGGACCAAAATGACCTAAATGTTCATTCAACGACACAAATGAACTTATTGGATGCACAAGATTTGTTAAAAACCCTTATTGGACAACAATAAGCCTTGGGAGGACGAAAATGCCCTAAATGTTCATTCAATGACACAAACACACCTATTGGATGCACAAGATTGTTTAAAAAGCCTAATTGGACAAGAATAGGCCTAGGGAGGACCAAAATGACCTAAATGTTCATTTAATGACACAAATGAACTTATTGGATGCACAAGATTTGTTAAAATCCCTAATTGGACAAGAATAAGCCTATGGAGGACAAAAATGACCTAAATGTTCATCCAATGACACAAACACACCTATTGGATGCACAAGATTGGTTAAAAACCCTAATTGGACAAAACTAAGCCTTGGGAGGATGAAAATGACCTAAATGTTCATCCAATGACACAATCACACCTATTGGATGCACAAGATTGTTTAAAAACCCTAATTGGACAAGTATAAGCCAAGGGAGGACGAAAATTCCCTAAATGATAATCCAATGACACAAACACTCCTATTGGATGCACAAGATTGGTTAAAAACCCTAATTGGACAAGAATAAGCATATGGAGGACAAAAATGACCTAAATGTTAATCCAATGACACAAACACACCTATTGGATGCACAAGATTGTTTAAATACCCTAATTGGACAAGAATAAGCCTAGGGAGGACGAAAATGACCTAAATGTTTATCCAATGACACAAATGAACTTATTGGATGCACAAGATTGGTTAAAAACCCTAATTGGAAAAGAATAAGCCTAGGGAGGACGAAAATGACCTAAATGTTCATCCAATGACACAAAGGCACTTATTGGATACACAAGATTGGTTAAAAGCCCTAATTGGACAAGAATAAGCCTAGGGAGGACGAAAATGCCCTAAATGTTCATTCAATGACACAAACACACCTATTGGATGCACAAGATTGTTTAAAAACCCTAATTGGACAAAAATAAGCCTATGGAGGACCAAAATGACCTAAATGTTCATTCAACGACACAAATGAACTTATTGGATGCACAAGATTTGTTAAAAACCCTTATTGGACAACAATAAGCCTTGGGAGGACGAAAATGCCCTAAATGTTCATTCAATGACACAAACACACCTATTGGATGCACAAGATTGTTTAAAAAGCCTAATTGGACAAGAATAAGCCTAGGGAGGACCAAAATGACCTAAATGTTCATTCAATGACACAAATGAACTTATTGGATGCACAAGATTTGTTAAAATCCCTAATTGGACAAGAATAAGCCTATGGAGGACAAAAATGACCTAAATGTTCATCCAATGACACAAACACACCTATTGGATGCACAAGATTGGTTAAAAACCCTAATTGGACAAAACTAAGCCTTGGGAGGATGAAAATGACCTAAATGTTCATCCAATGACACAATCACACCTATTGGATGCACAAGATTGGTTAAAAATCCTAATTGGACAACAATAAGCATAGGGAGGACGAAAATAACCTAAATGTTCATCCAATGACACAAATACACCTATTGGATGCACATGATTGGTTAAAAACCCTAATTGGACAAGAATAAGCATAGGGAGGACGAAAATGACCTAAATGTTCATCCAAAGACACAAATGAACTTATTGGATGCACAAGATTGTTTAAAAACCCTAATTGGAAAAGAATAAGCCTAGGGAGGACGAAAATGACCTAAATGTTCATCCAATGACACAAAGGCACTTATTGGATACACAAGATTGGTTAAAAACCCTAATTGGACAAGAATAAGCCTAGGGAGGACCAAAATGACCTAAATGTTCATTCAATGACACAAATGAATTTATTGGATGCACAAGATTGGTTAAAAACCCTAATTGGATAAGAATAAGCCTTGAGAGGATGAAAATGACACAAACACACCTATTGGATGCACAAGATTGTTTAAAACCCTAATTGGACAAGTATAAGCCAAGGGAGGACGAAAATGCCCTAAATGATAATCCAATGACACAAACACACATATTGGATGCACAAGAATGGTTAAAAACCCTAATTGGGAAAGAATAAGCCTAGGGAGGACCAAAATGACCTAAATGTTCATTCAATGACACAAATGAACTTATTGGATGCACAAGAATTGTTAAAAACCCTAATTGGACAAGAATAAGCCTACGGAGGACAAAAATGACCTAAATGTTCATCCAATGACACAAACACACCTACTGGATGCACAAGATTGTTTAACAACCCTAATTGGACAAGAATAAGCCTATGGAGGACCAAAATGACCTAAATGTTCATTCAATGACACAAATGAACTTATTGGGTGCACAAGATTTGTTAAAAACCCTAATTGGACAAGAATAAGCCTACGGAGGACAAAAATGACCTAAATGTTCATCCAATGACACAAACACACCTATTGGATGCACAAGATTGGTTAAAAACCCTAATTGGACAAAACTAAGCCTTGGGAGGATGAAAATGACCTAAATGTTTATCCAATGACACAATCACACCTATTGGATGCACAAGATTGTTTAAAAACCCTAATTGGGCAAGTATAAGCCAATGGAGGACGAAAATGCCCTAAATGATAAACCAATGACACAAATACACCTATTGGATGCACAAGATTGGTTAAAAACCCTAATTGGGAAAGAATAAGCCTAGGGAGGACCAAAATGACCTAAATGTTCATTCAATGACACAAATGAACTTATTGGATGCACAAGAATTGTTAAAAACCCTAATTGGACAAGAATAAGCCTACGGAGGACAAAAATGACCTAAATGTTCATCCAATGACATAAACACACCTACTGGATGCACAAGATTGTTTAAAAACCCTAATTGGACAAGAATAAGCCTAGGGAGGACCAAAATGACCTAAATGTTCATTCAATGACACAAATGAACTTATTGGATGCACAAGATTTGTTAAAAACCCTAATTGGACAAGAATAAGCCTACGGAGGACAAAAATGACCTAAATGTTCATCCAATGACACAAACACACCTATTGGATGCACAAGATTGGTTAAAAACCCTAATTGGACAAAACTAAGCCTTGGGAGGATGAAAATGACCTAAATGTTCATCCAATTTCACAATCACACCTATTGGATGCACAAGATTGTTTAAAAACCCTAATTGGGCAAGTATAAGCCAATGGAGAACGAAAATGCCCTAAATGATAAACCAATGACACAAACACTCCTATTGGATGCACAAGCTTTGTTAAAAACCCTAATTGGACAAGAATAAGCATAGGGAGGACAAAAATGACTTAAATGTTAATCCAATGACACAAACACACCTATTGGATGCACAAGATAGGTTAAAAACCCTAATTGGGAAAGAATAAGCCTAGGGAGGACCAAAATGACCTAAATGTTCATTCAATGACACAAATGTACTTATTGGATGCACAAGAATTGTTAAAAACCCTAATTGGACAAGAATAAGCCTACGGAGGACAAAAATGACCTAAATGTTCATCCAATGACACAAACACACCTACTGGATGCACAAGATTGGTTAAAAACCCTAATTGGACAAGAATAAAGCTAGGGAGGACGAAAATTACTTAAATGTTCATCCAATGACACAAATGAACTTATTGGATGCACAAGATTGGTTAAAAACACTAATTGGATAAAAATAAGCCTTGGGAGGATGAAAATGACCTAAATGTTCATCCAATGACATAATCACACCTATTGGATGCACAAGATTGGTTAAAAATCCTAATTGGACAACAATAAGCATAGGGAGGACGAAAATAACCTAAATGTTCATCCAATGACACAAATACACCTATTGGATGCACATGATTGGTTAAAAACCCTAATTGGACAAGAATAAGCATAGGGAGGACGAAAATGACCTAAATGTTCATCCAAAGACACAAATGAACTTATTGGATGCACAAGATTGTTTAAAAACCCTAATTGGAAAAGAATAAGCCTAGGGAGGACGAAAATGACCTAAATGTTCATCCAATGACACAAAGGCACTTATTGGATACACAAGATTGGTTAAAAACCCTAATTGGACAAGAATAAGCCTAGGGAGGACCAAAATGACCTAAATGTTCATTCAATGACACAAATGAATTTATTGGATGCACAAGATTGGTTAAAAACCCTAATTGGATAAGAATAAGCCTTGAGAGGATGAAAATGACACAAACACACCTATTGGATGCACAAGATTGTTTAAAACCCTAATTGGACAAGTATAAGCCAAGGGAGGACGAAAATGCCCTAAATGATAATCCAATGACACAAACACACATATTGGATGCACAAGAATGGTTAAAAACCCTAATTGGGAAAGAATAAGCCTAGGGAGGACCAAAATGACCTAAATGTTCATTCAATGACACAAATGAACTTATTGGATGCACAAGAATTGTTAAAATCCCTAATTGGACAAGAATAAGCCTACGGAGGACAAAAATGACCTAAATGTTCATCCAATGACACAAACACACCTACTGGATGCACAAGATTGTTTAACAACCCTAATTGGACAAGAATAAGCCTATGGAGGACCAAAATGACCTAAATGTTCATTCAATGACACAAATGAACTTATTGGGTGCACAAGATTTGTTAAAAACCCTAATTGGACAAGAATAAACCTACGGAGGACAAAAATGACCTAAATGTTCATCCAACGACACAAACACACCTATTGGATGCACAAGATTGGTTAAAAACCCTAATTGGACAAAACTAAGCCTTGGGAGGATGAAAATGACCTAAATGTTCATCCAATGACACAATCACACCTATTGGATGCACAAGATTGTTTAAAAACCCTAATTGGGCAAGTATAAGCCAAGGGAGGACGAAAATGCCCTAAATGATAATCCAATGACACAAACACTCCTATTGGATGCACAAGCTTGGTTAAAAACCCTAATTGGACAAGAATAAGCATAGGGAGGACAAAAATGACCTAAATGTTAATCCAATGACACAAACACACCTATTGGTTTCACAAGATTGGTTAAAAACCCTAATTGGACAAGAATAAGGCTAGGGAGGACGAAAATAACCTAAATGTTCATCAAATGACACAAATGAACTTATTGGATGCACAATATTGGTTAAAAGCCCTAGATGGACAAGAATAAGCCTAGGGAGGATGAAAATGCCCTAAATGTTCATTCAATGACACAAACACACCTATTGGATGCACAAGATTGTTTAAAAACCCTAATTGGACAAAAATAAGCCTATGGAGGACCAAAATGACCTAAATGTTCATTGAACGACACAAATGAACTTATTGGATGCACAAGATTTGTTAAAAACCCTAATTGGACAACAATAAGCCTTGGGAGGACGAAATTGCCCTAAATGTTCATTCAATGACACAAACACACCTATTGGATGCACAAGATTGTTTAAAAAGCCTAATTGGACAAGAATAGGCCTAGGGAGGACCAAAATGACCTAAATGTTCATTCAATAATACAAATGAACTTATTGGATGCACAAGATTTGTTAAAAACCCTAATTGGATAAGAATAAGCCTACGGAGGACAAAAATGACCTAAATGTTCATCCAATGACACAAACACACCTATTGGATGCACAAGATTGGTTAAAAACCCTAATTGGACAAAACTAAGCCTTGGGAGGATGAAAATGACCTAAATGTTCATCCAATGACACAATCACACCTATTGGATGCACAAGATTGTTTAAAAACCCTAATTGGACAAGTATAAGCCAAGGGAGGACGAAAATTCCCTAAATGATAATCCAATGACACAAACACTCCTATTGGATGCACAAGCTTGGTTAAAAACCCTAATTGGACAAGAATAAGCATATGGAGGACAAAAATGACCTAAATGTTAATCCAATGACACAAACACACCTATTGGATGCACAAGATTGTTTAAATACCCTAATTGGACAAGAATAAGCCTAGGGAGGACGAAAATGACCTAAATGTTTATCCAATGACACAAATGAACTTATTGGATGCACAAGATTGGTTAAAAACCCTAATTGGAAAAGAATAAGCCTAGGGAGGACGAAAATGACCTAAATGTTCATCCAATGACACAAACACACCTATTGGATGCACAAGATTGCATAAAAACCATAATTGGACAATAATAAGACTAGGGAGTTCAAAAATGACCTAAATGTTTATCCAATGACACAAACACAACTGTTGGATGCACAAGATTGGTTAAAAACCTTAATTGGACAAGAATAAGCCTAGGGAAGACGAAAATGACCTAAATGATTATCAAATGACACAAATGAACTTATTGGATGCACAAGATTGGTTAAAAACCCTAATTGGACAAGAATAAGCCTAGGGAGGACGAAAATGACCTAAATGTTCCTCCAATGACACAAATGAACTTATTGGATGCACAAGATTAGCTAAAAACCCTAATTGGACAAGAATAAGCCAAGGGAGGACGAAAATGACCTAAATGTTCATCCAATGACACAAATGAACTTATTGGATGCACAAGATTGGTTAAAAACCCTAATTGGACAAGAATAAGCCTAGGGAGGACAAAAATGACCTAAATGTTCATCCAACGACACAAATGAACTTATTGGATGCACAAGATTGGTTTAAAACCCTAATTGGACAAGAATAAGCCTAGGGAGGACGAAAATGACCTAAATGTTCATCCAATGACACAAACACACCTATTGGATGCACAAGATTGGTTAAAAACCCTAATTGGACAAGAATATGCCTAGGGAGGTTGAAAATGACCTAAATGTTCATCCAATGACACAAATGAACTTATTGGATGAACAAGATTGCTTAAAAACCCTAATTGGACAAGAATAAGCCTAGGGAGGACGAAAATGACCTAATTGTTCATCCAATGACACAAATGAACTTATTGGATGCACAAGATTGGTTAAAAACCCTAATTGGACAAGAATAAGCCTAGGGTAGACGAAAATGACCTAATTGTTCATCCAATGACACAAATGAACTTATTGGATGCACATGATTGGTTAAAAACCCTAATTGGACAAGAATAAGCCTAGGGAGGACGAAAATGACCTAAATGTTCGTCCAATGCCACAAATGAACTTATTGGATGCACAAGATTGGTTAAAAACCCTAATTGGACAAGAATAAGCCTAGGGAGGACGAAAATGACCTAAATGTTAATCAAATGACACATATTGGATGCACAAGATTGGTTAAAAACCCTAATTGGACAAGAATAAGCCTAGGGAGGACGAAAATGACCTAAATGTTCATCCAATGACACAAATGAACTTATTGGATGCACAAGATTGGTTAAAAACCCTAATTGGACAAGAATAAGCCTAGGGAGGGTGAAAATGACCTAAATGTTCATCCAATGACACAAATGAACTTATTGGATGCACAAGATTGGTTAAAAACCCTAATTGGACAAGAATAAGCCTAAGGAGGACGAAAATGACCTAAATGTTAATCCAATGACACAAACACACCTATTGGATGCACAAGATTGTTTAAAAATCCTAATAGGACAATAATAAGCCTTGGGAGGACGAAAATGCCCTAAATGATAATCCAATGACCCAAACACACCTATAGGAGGCACAAGATTGGTTAAAAACCCTAATTAGACAAGAATAAGCCTAGGGAGGACAAAAATGACCTAAATGTTAATCCAATGACACAAATACACCTATTGGATGCACATGATTGGTTAAAAACCCTAATTGGACAAGAATAAGCCTAGGGAGGACGAAAATGACCTAAATGTTCATCCAATGACACAAAGGCACTTATTGGATACACAAGATTGGTTAAAAACCCTAATTGGACAAGAATAAGCCTAGGGAGGACCAAAATGACCTAAATGTTCATTCAATGACACAAATGAATTTATTGGATGCACAAGATTGGTTAAAAACCCTAATTGGACAAGAATAAGCCTTGAGAGGATGAAAATGACATAAATGTTCATCCAATGACACAAACACACCTATTGGATGCACAAGATTGTTTAAAACCCTAATTGGACAAGTATAAGCCAAGGGAGGACGAAAATGCCCTAAATGATAATCCAATGACACAAACACACCTATTGGATGCACAAGATTGGTTAAAAACCCTAATTGGGCAAGATTAAGCCTAGGGAGGACCAAAATGACCTAAATGTTCATTCAATGACACAAATGAACTTATTGGATGCACAAGAATTGTAAAAACCCTAATTGGACAAGAATAAGCCTACGGAGGACAAAAATGACCTAAATGTTCATCCAATGACACAAACACACCTACCGGATGCACAAGATTGTTTAAAAACCCTAATTCGACAAGAATAAGCCTAGGGAGGACCAAAATGACCTAAATGTTCATTCAATGACACAAATGAACTTATTGGATGCACAAGATTTGTTAAAAACCCTAATTGGACAAGAATAAGCCTACGGAGGACAAAAATGACCTAAATGTTCATCCAATGACACAAACACACCTATTGGATGCACATGATTGGTTAAAAACCCTAATTGGACAAGAATAAGCCTAGGGAGGACGAAAATGACCTAAATGTTCATCCAATGACACAAAGGCACTTATTGGATACACAAGATTGGTTAAAAACCCTAATTGGACAAGAATAAGCCTAGGGAGGACCAAAATGACCTAAATGTTCATTCAATGACACAAATGAATTTATTGGATGCACAAGATTGGTTAAAAACCCTAATTGGACAAGAATAAGCCTTGAGAGGATGAAAATGACATAAATGTTCATCCAATGACACAAACACACCTATTGGATGCACAAGATTGTTTAAAACCCTAATTGGACAAGTATAAGCCAAGGGAGGACGAAAATGCCCTAAATGATAATCCAATGACACAAACACACCTATTGGATGCACAAGATTGGTTAAAAACCCTAATTGGGCAAGATTAAGCCTAGGGAGGACCAAAATGACCTAAATGTTCATTCAATGACACAAATGAACTTATTGGATGCACAAGAATTGTAAAAACCCTAATTGGACAAGAATAAGCCTACGGAGGACAAAAATGACCTAAATGTTCATCCAATGACACAAACACACCTACCGGATGCACAAGATTGTTTAAAAACCCTAATTCGACAAGAATAAGCCTAGGGAGGACCAAAATGACCTAAATGTTCATTCAATGACACAAATGAACTTATTGGATGCACAAGATTTGTTAAAAACCCTAATTGGACAAGAATAAGCCTACGGAGGACAAAAATGACCTAAATGTTCATCCAATGACACAAACACACCTATTGGATGCACATGATTGGTTAAAAACCCTAATTGGACAAGAATAAGCCTAGGGAGGACGAAAATGACCTAAATGTTCATCCAATGACACAAAGGCACTTATTGGATACACAAGATTGGTTAAAAACCCTAATTGGACAAGAATAAGCCTAGGGAGGACCAAAATGACCTAAATGTTCATTCAATGACACAAATGAATTTATTGGATGCACAAGATTGGTTAAAAACCCTAATTGGACAAGAATAAGCCTTGAGAGGATGAAAATGACATAAATGTTCATCCAATGACACAAACACACCTATTGGATGCACAAGATTGTTTAAAACCC
>JBBPBR010002091.1:0-13928 GCA_037974775.1 Cicer pinnatifidum | reverse complement strand
AGATGGGTTAAAAACCCTAATTGGACAAGAATAAGCCTAGGGAGGACAAAAATGACCTAAATGTTCATCCAATGACACAAACACACCTATTGGATGCACAAGAGTGGTTAAAAACCCTAATTGGACAAGAATAAGCATAGGGAGGACGAAAATGACCTAAATGTTCATCCAATGACACAAATGAACTTATTGGATGTACAAGATTGGTTAAAAACCCTAATTGGACAAGAATAAGCCTAGGGAGGACGAAAATGACCTAAATGTTCATCCAATGACACAAGCACACCTATTGGATGCACAAGATTGGTTAAAAACCCTAATTGGACAAGAATAAGCATAAGGAGGACGAAAATGACCTAAATGTTCATCCAATGACACAAATGAACTTATTGGATGCACAAGATTGGTTGAAAACCCTAATTGGACAAGAATAAGACTAGGGAGGACGAAAATGACCTAAATGTTCATCCAATGACACAAACACACCTATTGGATTCACAAGATTGGTTAGAAACCCTAATTGGACAAGAATATGCCTTGGGAGGACGAAAATGACCTAAATGTTCTTCCAATGACACAAATGAACTTATTGGATGCCCAAGATTGGTTAAAACCCTAATTGGACAAGAATAAGCCTAGGGAGGACGAAAATAACATAAATGTTCATCAAATGACTAAACACACCTAATGGATGCACATGATTTGTAAGAAACCCTAATTGGACCAGAATAAGCCTAGGGAGGACGAAAATGACCTAAATGTTAATCCAATGACGCAAATGAACTTATTGGATGCACAAGATTGGTTAAAAACCCTAATTGGACAAGAATAAGCCTAGGGAGGACGAAAATGACCTAAATGTTCATCCAATGACACAAACAAACCTATTGGATGCACAAGATTGGTTAAAAACCCTAATTGGATAAGAATAAGCCTTGGGAGGACGAAAATGACCTAAATGTTCATCCAATGACACAAATGACCTTATTGGATGCACAAGATTGGTTAAAAACCCTAATTGGACAAGAATAAGACTAGGGAGGACGAAAATGACCTAAATGTTCATCCAATGACACAAGCACACCTATTGGATGCACAAGATTGGTTAGAAACCCTAATTGGACAAGAATAAGCCTAGGGAGGATGAAAATGACCTAAATATTCATCCAATGACACAAATGAACTTATTGGATGCACAAGATTGCTTAAAACCCTAATTGGACATGAATAAGACTAGGGAGGACGAAAATAACCTAAATGTTCATCCAATGACACAAACACACCTATTGGATGCACAAGATTGGTTAGAAACCCTAATTGGACAAGAATAGGCCTAGGAAGGACGAAAATGACCTAAATGTTAATCCAATGACACAAATGAACTTATTGGATGCACAAGATTGGTTAAAAACCCTAATTGGACAAGAATAAGCCTAGGGAGGACGAAAATGACCTAAATGTTCGTCCAATGACACAAACACACCTATTGGATGCACAAGATTGGTTAGAAACCCTTATTGGACAAGAATAAGCCTTGGGAGGACGAAAATGACCTAAATTTTCATCCAATGACACAAATGAACTTATTGGATGCACAAGATTGGTTAAAAACCCTAATTGGACAAGAATAAGCCTAGGGGGGATGAAAATGACCTAAATGTTCATCCAATGACACAAACACACCTATTGGATGCACAAGATTGGTTAGAAACCCTAATTGGACAAGAATAAGCCTAGGGAGGACGAAAATGACCTAAATGTTAATCCAATGACACAAATGAACTTATTGGATGCACAAGATTGGTTAAAAACCCTAATTGGACAAGAATAAGCCTAGGGAGGACGAAAATAACCTAAATGTTCATCCAATGACTAAACACACCTATAGGATGCACAAGATTGGTTAGAAACCCTAATTGGACAAGAATAAGCCTAGGGAGGACGAAAATGACCTAAATGTTCACCCAATGACACAAATGAACTTATTGGATGCACAAGATTGGTTAAAAACCCTAATTGGACAAGAATAAGCCTAGGGAGGACGAAAATGACCTAAATGTTCATCCAATGACACAAACACACCTATTGGATGCACAAGATTGGTTAGAAACCCTAATTGGACACGAATAAGCCTAGGAAGGACGAAAATGACCTAAATGTTCATCAAATGACTAAACACACCTATTGGATGCACAAGAATGTTTAGAAACCCTAATTGGACAAGAATAAGCTTAGGGAGGACGAAAATGACCTAAATGTTCATCCAATGACACAAACACACCTATTGGATGCACAAGATTGTTTAGAAACCCTAATTGGACAAGAATAAGCATAGGGAGGATGAAAATGACCTAAATGTTCATCCAATGACACAAACACACCTATTGCATGCACAAGATTGTTTAGAAACCCTAATTGGACAAGAATAAGCTTAGGGAGGACGAAAATGACCTAAATGTTCATCCAATGACACAAACACACCTATTGGATGCACAAGATTGGTTAAAAACCCTAATTGGACAAGAATAAGCCTAGGGAGGACGAAAATGACCTAAATGTTCATCCAATGACACAAATGAACTTATTGGATGCACAAGATTGGTTAAAAACCCTAATTGGACAAGAATAAGACTAGGGAGGACGAAAATGACCTAAATGTTCATCCAATGACACAAGCACACCTATTGGATGTACAAGATTGGTTAGAAACCCTAATTGGACAAGAAAAAGCCTAGGGAGGATGAAAATGACCTAAATATTCATCCAATGACACAAATGAACTTATTGGATGCACAAGATTGCTTAAAACCCTAATTGGACAAGAATAAGACTAGGGAGGACGAAAATAACCTAAATGTTCATCCAATGACACAAACACACCTATTGGATGCACAAGATTGGTTAGAAACCCTAATTGGACAAGAATAAGCCTAGGAAGGACGAAAATGACCTAAATGTTAATCCAATGATACAAATGAACTTATTGGATGCACAAGATTGGTTAAAAACCCTAATTGGACAAGAATAAGCCTAGGGAGGACGAAAATGACCTAAATGTTCATCCAATGACACAAACACACCTATTGGATGCACAAGATTGGTTAAAAACCCTAATTGGACAAGAATAAGCATAGGGAGGACGGAAATGACCTAAATGTTCATCCAATGACACAAACACACCTATTGGATGCACAAGATTGGTAAGAAACCCTAATTGGACAAGAATAAGCCTTGGGAGGACGAAAATGACCTAAATGTTCATCCAATGACACAAATGAACTTATTGGATGCACAAGATTGGTTAAAAACCCTAATTGGACAAGAATAAGCCTTGGGAGGACGAAAATGACCTAAATGTTCATCCAATGACACAAATGAACTTATTGGATGCATAAGATTGGTTAAAAACCCTAATTGGACAAGAATAATCCTATGGAGAACGAAAATGACCTAAATGTTCATCCAATGACACAAACACACCTATTGGATGCACAAGATTGGTTAAAAACCCTAATTGGACAAGAATAAGCCTAGGGAGGACGAAAATGACCTAAATGTTCATCCAATGACACAAATGAACTTATTGGATGCACAAGATTGGTTAAAAACCCTAATTGGACAAGAATTAGACTAGGGAGGACGAAAATGACCTAAATGTTCATCCAATGACACAAACACACCTATTGGATGCACAAGATTGGTTAAAAACCCTAATTGGACAAGAATAAGCCTAGGGAGGACGAAAATGACCTAAATGTTCATCCAATGACACAAATACACCTATTGGATGCACAAGATTGGTTAAAAACCCTAATTGGACAAGAATAAGCCTTGGGAGGACGAAAATGACCTAAATGTTCTTCCAATGACACAAATGAACTTATTGGAGGCACAAGATTGGTTAAAAACCCTAATTGGACAAGAATAAGCCTAGGGTGGACGAAAATGACCTAAATGTTTATCCAATGACACAAATGAACTTATTGGATGCACAAGATTGGTTAGAAACCGTAATTGGACAAGAATAAGCCTAGGGAGGACGAAAATGACCTAAATGTTCATCCAATGACACAAACACACCTATTGGATGCACAAGATTGGTTAAAAACCATAATTGCACAAAACTAAGCCTAGTGAGGACGAAAATAACCTAAATGTTCATCCAATGACACAAATGAACTTATTGGATGCACAAGATTGGTTAAAAACCCTAATTGGACAAGAATAAGCCTAGGGAGGACGAAAATGACCTAAATGTTCATCCAATGACACAAACACACCTATTGGATGCACAAGATTGGTTAAAAACCCTAATTGGACAAGAATAAGCCTAGGGTGGACGAAAATGACCTAAATGTTTATCCAATGACACAAATGAACTTATTGGATGCACAAGATTGGTTAAAAACCCTAATTGGAAGCGAATAAGCCTAGGGAGGACGAAAATGACCTAAATGTTCATCCAATGACACAAACACACCTATTGGATGCACAAGATTGGTTAAAAACCCTAATTGGACAAGAATAAGCCTAGGGAGGACGAAAATGACCTAAATGTTCATCCAATGACACAAATACACCTATTGGATGCACAAGATTCGTTAGAAACCCTAATTGGACAAGAATAAGCCTAGGGAGGACGAAACTGACCTAAATGTTCATCCAATGACACAAACAGACCTATTGGATGCACAAGATTGGTTAAAAACCCTAATTGGACAAAAATAAGCCTAGGGTGGACGAAAATGACCTAAATGTTTATCCAATGACACAAATGAACTTATTGGATGCAAAAGATTGGTTAAAAACACTAATTGGAAGAGAATAAGCCTAGGGAGGACGAAAATGACCTAAATGTTCATCCAATGACACAAACACACCTATTGGATGCACAAGATTGGTTAAAAACCCTAATTGGACAAGAATAAGCCTAGGGAGGACGAAAATGACCTAAATGTTCATCCAATGACACAAACACACCTATTGGATGCACAAGATTGGTTAAAAACCCTAATTGGACAAGAATAAGCCTAGGGAGGACGAAAATGACATAAATGTTCATCCAATGACACAAACACACCTATTGGATGCACAAGATTGGATAGAAACCCTAATTGGACAAGAATAAGCCTAGGGAGGACGAAAATGACCTAAATGTTAATCCAATGACACAAATGAACTTATTGGATGCACAAGATTGGTTAAAAACCCTAATTGGACAAGAATAAGCCTAGGGAGGACGAAAATAACCTAAATGTTCATCAAATGACTAAACACACCTATTGGATGCACAAGATTGGTTAGAAACCCTAATTGCACAAGAATGAGCATAGGAAGGACGAAAATGACCTAAATGTTCACCCAATGACACAAATGAACTTATTGGATGCACAAGATTGGTTAAAAACCCTAATTGGACAAAAATAAGCTTAGGGAGGACGAAAATGACCTAAATGTTCATCCAATGACACAAACACACCTATTGGATGCACAAGATTGGTTAGAAACCCTAATTGGACAAGAATAAGCATAGGAAGGACGAAAATGACCTAAACGTTAATCCAATGACACAAATGAACTTATTGGATGCACAAGATTGGTTAAAAACCCTAATTGGACAAGAATAAGCCTAGGGAGGACGAAAATGACCTAAATGTTCATCCAATGACACAAACACACCTATTGGATGCACAAGATTGGTTAAAAACCCTAATTGGACAAGAATAAGCCTAGGGAGGATGAAAATGACCTAAATATTCATCCAATGACACAAATGAACTTATTGGATGCACAAGATTGCTTAAAACCCTAATTGGACAAAAATAAGCCTAGGGAGGACGAAAATGACCTAAATGTTCATCCAATGACACAAACACACCTATTGGATGCACAAGATTGGTTAGAAACCCTAATTGGACAAGAATAAGACTAGGAAGGACTAAAATGACCTAAATGTTAATCCAATGACACAAATGAACTTATTGGATGCACAAGATTGGTTAAAAACCCTAATTGGACAAGAATAAGCCTAGGGAGGACGAAAATGACCTAAATGTTCATCCAATGACACAAACACACCTATTGGATGCACAAGATTGGTTAAAAACCCTAATTGGACAAGAATAAGCCTTGGGAGGACGAAAATGACCTAAATGTTCATCCAATGACACAAACACACCTATTGGATGCACAAGATTGGATAGAAACCCTAATTGGACAAGAATAAGCCTAGGGAGGACGAAAATGACCTAAATGTTAATCCAATGACACAAATGAACTTCTTGGATGCACAAGATTGGTTAAAAACCCTAATTGGACAAGAATAAGCCTAGGGAGGACGAAAATAACCTAAATGTTCATCAAATGACTAAACACACTTATTGGATGCACAAGATTGGTTAGAAACCCTAATTGGACAAGAATAAGCCAAGGGAGGACGAAAATGACCTAAATGTTCACCCAATGACACAAATGAACTTATTGGATGCACTAGATGGGTTAAAAACCCTAATTGGACAAGAATAAGCCTAGGGAGGACAAAAATGACCTAAATGTTCATCCAATGACACAAACACACCTATTGGATGCACAAGAGTGGTTAAAAACCCTTATTGGACAAGAATAAGCATAGGGAGGACGAAAATGACCAAAATGTTCATCGAATGACACAAATGAACTTATTGGATGTACAAGATTGGTTAAAAACCCTAATTGGACAAGAATAAGCCTAGGGAGGACGAAAATGACCTAAATGTTCATCCAATGACACAAGCACACCTATTGGATGCACAAGATTGGTTAAAAACCCTAATTGGACAAGAATATGCCTTGGGAGGACGAAAATGACCTAAATGTTCTTCCAATGACACAAATGAACTTATTGGATGCCCAAGATTGGTTAAAACCCTAATTGGACAAGAATAAGCCTAGGGAGGACGAAAATAACATAAATGTTCATCAAATGACTAAACACACCTAATGGATGCACAAGATTTGTAAGAAACCCTAATTGGACAAGAATAAGCCTAGGGAGGACGAAAATGACCTAAATGTTAATCCAATGACAGAAATGAACTTATTGGATGCACAAGATTGGTTAAAAACCCTAATTGGACAAGAATAAGCCTAGGGAGGACGAAAATAACCTAAATGTTCATCAAATGACTAAACACACCTATTGGATGCACAAGATTGGTTAGAAACCCTAATTGGACAAGAATAAGCCTCGGGAGGACGAAAATGACCTAAATGTTCACCCAATGACACAAATGAATTTATTGGATGCACAAGATTGGTTAAAAACCGTAATTGGACAAGAATAAGCCTAGGGAGGACGAAAATGACCTAAATGTTAATCCAATGACACAAATGAACTTATTGGATGCACAAGATTGGTTAAAAACCCTAATTGGACAAGAATAAGCCTAGGGAGGACGAAAATGACCTAAATGTTCATCCAATGACACAAATGAACTTATTGGATGCACAAGATTGGTTAAAAACCCTAATTGGACAAGAATAAGCCTAGGGAGGACGAAAATGACCTAAATGTTAATCCAATGACACAAACACACCTATTGGATGCCCAAGATAGGTTAGAAACCCTAATTGGACAAGAATAAGCGTAGGGAGGACAAAAATGACCTAAATGTCCATCCAATGACACAAATGAACTTATTGGATGCACAAGATTGGTTAAAAACCCTAATTGGACAAGAATAAGCCTAGGGAGGACGAAAATGACCTAAATGTTCGTCCAATGCCACAAATGAACTTATTGGATGCACAAGATTGGTTAAAAACCCTAATTGGACAAGAATAAGCCTAGGGAGGACGAAAATGACCTAAATGTTAATCAAATGACACATATTGGATGCACAAGATTGGTTAAAAACCCTAATTGGACAAGAATAAGCCTAGGGAGGACGAAAATGACCTAAATGTTCATCCAATGACACAAATGAACTTATTGGATGCACAAGATTGGTTAAAAACCCTAATTGGACAAGAATAAGCCTAGGGAGGACGAAAATGACCTAAATGTTCATCCAATGACACAAATGAACTTATTGGATGCACAAGATTGGTTAAAAACCCTAATTGGACAAGAATAAGACTAGGGAGGACGAAAATGACCCAAATGTTCATCCAATGACAAAAATGAACTTATTGGATGCACAAGATTGGTTAAAAACCCTAATTGGACAAGAATAAGCATAGTGAGAACGAAAATGACCTAAATGTTCGTCCAATGACACAAACCCACATATTGGATGCACAAGATTGCTTAAAACCCTAATTCGATAAGAATAAGACTAGGGAGGACGAAAATGACCTAAATGTTCATCTAATGACACAAATGAACTTATTGGATGCACAAGATTGGTTAAAAACCCTAATTGGACAAGAATAAGACTAGGGATGACGAAAATGACCTAAATGTTCATCCAATGACACAAATGAACTTATTGGATGCACAAGATTGGTTAAAAACCCTAATTGGACAAGAATAAGCCTAGGGTGGACGAAAATGACCTAAATGTTTATCCAATGACACAAACGCACTTATTGGATGCACAAGATTGGTTAAAAACCCTAATTGGACAAGAATAAGCCTAGGGAGGACGAAAATGACCTAAATGTTCATCCAATGACACAAACACACCTATTGGATGCACAAGATTGGTTAAAAACCCTAATTGGACAAGAATAAGCCTAGGGAGGACGAAAATGACCTAAATGTTCATCCAATGACACAAATGAACTTATTGGATGCACAAGATTGGTTAAAAACCCTAATTGGACAAGAATAAGACTAGGGAGGACGAAAATGACCTAAATGTTCATCCAATGACACAAATAAACTTATTGGATGCACAAGATTGGTTAGAAACCCTAATTGGACAAGAATAAGTCTAGGGAGGACGAAAATGACCTAAATGTTCATCAAATGACTAAACACACTTATTGGATGCACAAGATT
The DNA here is from genome assembly GCA_037974775.1 of Cicer pinnatifidum. Classification (NCBI taxonomy): domain Eukaryota; kingdom Viridiplantae; phylum Streptophyta; class Magnoliopsida; order Fabales; family Fabaceae; genus Cicer; species Cicer pinnatifidum. The sequence continues at coordinate 4,945 of JBBPBR010002091.1, read as the reverse complement.
GGTTAGAAACCCTAATTGGACAAGAATAAGCCTAGGGAGGACGAAAATGACCTAAATGTTCACCCAATGACACAAATGAACTTATTGGATGCACAAGATTGGTTAAAAACCCTAATTGGACAAGAATAAGCCTAGGGAGGAAGAAAATGACCTAAATGTTCATCCAATGACACAAACACACCTATTGGATACACAAGATTGGTTAAAAACCGTAATTGGACAAGAATAAGCATAGGGAGGACGAAAATGACCTAAATGTTCATCCAATGACACAAATTAACTTATTGGATGCACAAGATTGGTTAAAAACCCTAATTGGACAAGAATAAGCCTAGGGAGGATGAAAATGACCTAAATGTTCATCCAATGACACAAACACACCTATTGGATGCACAAGATTGGTTAGAAACGCTAATTGGACAACAATAAGCCTAGGAAGGACGAAAATGACCTAAATGTTAATCCAATGACACAAATGAACTTATTGGATGCACAAGATTGGTTAAAAACCCTAATTGGACAAGAATAAGCCTAGGGAGGACGAAAATGACCTAAATGTTCATCCAATGACACAAACACACCTATTGGATGCACAAGATTGGTAAGAAACCCTAATTGTTCAAGAATAAGCCTAGGAAGGACGAAAATGACCTAAATGTTAATCCAATGACACAAATGAACTTATTGGATGCACAAGATTGGTTAAAAACCCTAATTGGACAAGAATAAGCCTAGGGAGGACGAAAATGACCTAAATGTTCATCCAATGACACAAACACACCTATTGGATGCACAAGATTGGTTAGAAACCCTAATTGGACAAGAATAAGCCTAGAGAGGATGAAAGTGAACTAAATATTCATCCAATGACACAAATGAACTTATTGGATGCACAAGATTGCTTAAAACCCTAATTGGACAAGAATAAGCCTAGGGAGGACGAAAATGACCTAAATGTTAATCCAATGACACAAATGAACTTATTGGATGCACAAGATTGGTTAAAAACCCTAATTGGACAAGAATAAGCCTAGGGAGGACGAAAATGACCTAAATGTTCATCCAATGACACAAACACACATATTGGATACACAAGATTGTTTAGAAACCCTAATTGGACAAGAATAAGCCTAGGGAGGACGAAAATGACCTAAATGTTCATCCAATGACACAAACACACCTATTGGATGCACAAGATTGGTTAGAAACCCTAATTGGACAAGAATAAGCCTAGGGAGGACGAAAATGACCTAAATGTTCATCCAATGACACAAACACACCTATTGGATGCACACGATTGGTTAGAAGCCCTAATTGGACAAGAATAAGCCTAGGGAGGACGAAAATGACCTAAATGTTAATCCAATGACACAAATGAACTTATTGGATGCACAAGATTGGTTAAAAACCCTAATTGGACAAGAATAAGCCTAGGGAGGACGAAAATGACCTAAATGTTCATCCAATGACACAAACACACCTATTGGATGCACAAGATTGTTTAGAAACCTTAATTGGACAAGAATAAGCCTAGGGAGGACGAAAATGACCTAAATGTTAATCCAATGACACAAATGAACTTATTGGATGCACAAGATTGGTTAAAAACCCTAATTGGACAAGAATAAGCCTAGGGAGGACGAAAATGACCTAAATGTTCATCCAATGACACAAACACACCTATTGGATGCACAAGATTGGTTAAAAACCCTAATTGGACAAGAATAAGCCTAGGGAGAACGAAAATGACCTAAATGTTCATCCAATGACACAAATGAACTTATTGGATGCACAAGATTGGTTAAAACCCTAATTGGACAAGAATAAGACTAAGGAGGACGAAAATGACCTAAATGTTCATCCAATGACACAAAGACACCTATTGGATGCACAAGATTTGTTAGAAACCCTAATTGGACAAGAATAAGCCTAGGAAGGACAAAAATGACCTAAATGTTAATCCAATGACACAAATGAACTTATTGGATGCACAAGATTGGTTAAAAACCCTAATTGGACAAGAATAAGCCTAGGGAGGACGAAAATGACCTAAATGTTCATCCAATGACACAAACACACCTATTGGATGCACAAGATTGGTTAAAAACCCTAATTGGACAAGAATAAGCCTAGGGAGGACGAAAATGACCTAAATGTTCATCCAATGACACAAATGAACTTATTGGATGCTCAAGATTGGTTAAAAACCCTAATTGGACAAGAATAAGCCTAGGGAGGACGAAAATAACCTAAATGTTCATCCAATGACACAAATGAGCTTATTCGATGCACAAGATTGGTTAAAAACCCTAATTGGACAAGAATAAGCCTAGGGAGGACGAAAATGACCTAAATGTTCATCCAATGACACAAACACACCTATTTGATGCACAAGATTGGTTAGAAACCCTAATTGGACAAGAATAAGCCTAGGAAGGACGAAAATGACCTAAATGTTAATCCAATGACACAAATGAACTTATTGGATTCACAAGATTGGTTAGAAACCCTAATTGGACAAGAATATGCCTTGGGAGGACGAAAATGACCTAAATGTTCATCGAATGACACAAATGAACTTATTGGATGCACAAGATTGGTTAAAAACCCTAATTGGACAACAATAAGCCTAGGGAGGACGAAAATGACCTAAATGTTCATCCAATGACACAAACACACCTATTGGATGCACAAGATTGGTTAAAAACCTTAATTGGACAAGAATAAGCATAGGGAGGATGAAAATGACCTAAATGTTCATCTAATGACACAAACACACCTATTGGATGCACAAGATTGGTTAGAAACCCTAATTGGACAACAATAAGCCTTGGGAGGACGAAAATGACCTAAATGTTCATCCAATGACACAAATGAACTTATTGCATGCACAAGATTGGTTAAAAACCATAATTGGACAAGAATAAGCCTAGGGAGGACGAAAATGACCTAAATGTTCATCCAATGACACAAACACACCTATTGGATGCACAAGATTGGTTAGAAACCCTAATTGGACAAGAATAAGCCTAGGGAGGACGAAAATGACCTAAATGTTAATCCAATGACACAAATGAACTTATTGGATGCACAAGATTAGTTAAAACCCTAATTGGACAAGAATAAGCCTAGGGAGGACGAAAATAACCTAAATGTTAATCAAATGACTAAACACACCTATTGGATGCACAAGATTGGTTAGAAACCCTAATTGGACAAGAATAAGCCTTGGGAGGACGAAAATGACCTAAATGTTCACCCAATGACACAAATGAACTTATTGGATGCACTAGATTGGTTAAAAACCCTAATTGGACAAGAATAAGCCTAGGGAGGACGAAAATGACCTAAATGTTCATCCAATGACACAAGCACACCTATTGGATGCACAAGATTGGTTAAAAACCCTAATTGGACAAGAATAAGCATAGGGAGGACGAAAATGACCTAAATGTTCATCCAATGACACAATTGAACTTATTGGATGCACAAGATTGGTTAAAAACCCTAATTGGACAAGAATAAGACTAGGGAGGACGAAAATGACCTAAATGTTCATCCAATGACACAAACACTCCTATTGGATTCACAAGATTGGTTAGAAACCCTAATTGGACAAGAATATGCCTTGGGAGGACGAAAATGACCTAAATGTTCATCAAATGACACAAATGAACTTATTGGATGCCCAAGATTGGTTAAAAACCCTAATTGGACATGAATAAGCCTAGGGAGGACGAAAATGACCTATATGTTCATCTAATGACAGAAACACACCTAATGGATGCACAAGATTTGTAAGAAACCCTAATTGGACAAGAATAAGCCTAGGGAGGACGAAAATGACCTAAATGTTAATCCACTGACACAAATGAACTTATTCGATGCACAAGATTGGTTAAAAACCATAATTGGACAAGAATAAGCCTAGGGAGGACGAAAATAACCTAAATGTTCATCCAATGACACAAATGAACTTATTGGATGCACAAGATTGGTTAAAAACCCTAATTGGACAAGAATAAGCCTAGGGAGGACGAAAATGACCTAAATGTTCATCCAATGACACAAACACACCTATTTGATGCACAAGATTGTTTAGAAACCCTAATTGGACAAGAATAAGCCTAGGAAGGACGAAAATGACCTAAATGTTAATCCAATGACACAAATGAACTTATTGGATGCACAAGATTGGTTAAAAACCCTAATTGGACAAGAATAAGCCTAGGGAGGACGAAAATGACCTAAATGTTCATCCAATGACACAAACACACCTATTGGATGCACAAGATTGGTTAAAAACCCTAATTGGACAAGAATAAGCCTAGGGAGGACGAAAATGACCTAAATGTTCATCCAATGACACAAATGAACTTATTGGATGCACAAGATTGGTTAAAAACCCTAATTGTACAAGAATAAGACCAGTGAGGACGAAAATGACCTAAATGTTCATCCAATGACACAAGCACACCTATTGGATGCACAAGATTGGTTAGAAACCCTAATTGGACAAGAATAAGCCTAGGGAGGATGAAAATGACCTAAATATTCATCCAACGACACAAATGAACTTATTGGATGCACAAGATTGCTTAAAACCCTAATTGGACAAGAATAAGCCTAGGGAGGACGAAAATGACCTAAATGTTCATCCAATGACACAAACACACCTATTGGATGCACAAGATTGGTTAGAAACCATAATTGGACAAGAATAAGTCTAGGAAGGACTAAAATGACCTAAATGTTAATCCAATGACACAAATGAACTTATTGGATGCACAAGATTGGTTAAAAACCCTAATTGGACAAGAATAAGCCTAGGGAGGACGAAAATGACCTAAATGTTCATCCAATGACACAAACACACTTATTGGATGCACAAGATTGGTTAAAAACCCTAATTGGACAAGAATAAGCCTAGGGAGGACGAAAATGA
>JBBPBR010002090.1:0-13940 GCA_037974775.1 Cicer pinnatifidum | reverse complement strand
GGGAGGACGAAAATGACCTAATTGATCATCCAATGACACAACCACACCTATTGGATGCACAAGATTGTTTAAAAACCCTAATTAGACAAGAATATGCCTAGGGAGGACGAAAATGACCTAATTGATCATCCAATGACACAAACACACCTATTGGAGGCACAAGATTGGTTAAAAACCCTAATTGGACAAGAATATGCCTAGGGAGGACGAAAATGACCTAATTGATCATCCAATGACACAAATGAACTTATTGGATGCACAAGATTGGTTAAAGACCCTAATTGGACAAGAATAGGCCTAGGGAGGACGAAAATGACCTAATTGATCATCCAATGACACAAACACACCTATTGGATGCACATGATTGGTTAAAAACCCTAATTGGACAAGAATATGCCTAGGGAGGATGAAAATGACCTAAATGTTAATCCAATGACACAAATGAACTTATTGGATGCACAAGATTGGTTAAAAACCCTAATTGGACACGAATATGCCTAGGGAGTACGAAAATGACCTAATTGATCATCCAATGACACAAATGAACTTATTCGATGCACAAGATTGGTTAAAAACCCTAATTGGACAAGAATAAGCCTAGGGAGGACGAAAATGACCTAATTGATCATCCAATAACACAAACACACCTATTGGATGCACAAGATTGGTTAAAAACCCTAATTGGACAAGAATATGCCTAGGGAGGACGAAAATGACCTAATTGATCATCCAATGACACAAATGAACTTACTGGATGCACAAGATTCGTTAAAAACCCTAATTGGACAAGAATAAGCCTAGGGAGGACGAAAATAACCTAATTGATCATCCAATGACACAAACACACCTATTGGATGCACAAGATTGGTTAAAAACCCTAATTGGACAAGAATATGCCTAGGGAGGACGAAAATGACCTAAATATTAATTCAATGAAACAGACAAACTTATTGGATGCACAAGATTGGTTACAAACCCTAATTGGACAAGAATATGCCTAGGGAGGACGAAAATGACCTAATTGATCATCCAATGATACAAACACACCTATTGGATGCACAAGATTGGTTAAAAACCCTAATTGGACAAGAATATGCCTAGGGAGGACGAAAATGACCTAATTGATCATCCAATGACACAAACACACCTATTGGAGGCACAAGATTGGTTAAAAACCCTAGTTGGACAAGAATAAGCCTAGGGAGGACGAAAATGACCTAATTGATCATCCAATTACACAAATGAACTTATTGGATGCACAAGATTGGTTAAAAACCCTAATTGGACAAGAATAAGCCTAGGGAGGACGAAAATGACCTAATTGATCATCCAATGACACAAACACACCTATTGGATGCACAAGATTGGTTAAAAACCCTAATTGGACAAGAATAAGCCTAGGGAGGACGAAAATGACCTAATTGATCATCCAATGACACAAACACACCTATTGGATGCACAAGATTGGTTTAAAACCCTAGTTGGACAAGAATATGCCTATGGAGGACGAAAATGACCAAATTTATCATCCAATGACACAAATGAACTTATTGGATGCACAAGATTGGTTAAAAACCCTAATTGGACAAGAATAAGCCTAGGGAGGACGAAAATGACCTAATTGATCATCCAATGACACAAACACACCTATTGGATGCACAAGATTGGTTAAAAACCCTAATTGGACAAGAATAAGCCTAGGGAGGACGAAAATGACCTAATTGATCATCCAATGACACAAACACACCTATTGGATGCACAAGATTGGTTAAAAACCCAAATTGGACAAGAATATGCCTAGGGAGGACGAAAATGACCTCATTGATCATCCAATGACACAAACACACCTATTGGATGCACAAGATTGGTTAAAAACCCTAATTGGACAAGAATAAGCCTAGGGAGAACGAAAATGACCTAAATGTTAATCCAATGACACAACTCAACTTATTGGATGCACAAGATTGGTTAAAAACCCTAATTGGACAAGAATAAGCCTAGGGAGGACGAAAATGACCTAATTGATCATCCAATGACACAAACACACCTATTGGATGCACAAGATTGGTTAAAAACCCTAATTGGACAAGAATAAGTCTAGGGAGGACAAAAATGACCTAATTGATCATCCAATGACACAAAAACACCTATTAGATGCACAAGATATGTTAAAAACCCTAATTGGACAAGAATAAGCCTAGGGAGGACGAAAATGACCTAATTGATCATCCAATGACACAAACACACCTATTGGATGCACAAGATTGGTTAAAAACCCTAATTGGACAAGAATAAGCCTAGGGAGGACGAAAATGACCTAATTGATCATCCAATGACACAAACACACCTATTGGATGCACAAGATTGGTTAAAAACCCTAATTGGACAAGAATAAGCATAGAAAGGACGAAAATGACCTAATTGATCATCCAATGACACAAACACACCTATTGGATGGACAAGATTGGTTAAAAACCCTAATTGGACAAGAATATGCCTAGGGAGAACGAAAATGACCTAAATGTTAATCCAATGACACAAATGAACTTATTGGATGCACAAGATTTGTTAAAAACCCTAATTGGTCAAGAATAAGCCTAGGGAGGACGAAAATGACCTAAATGCTAATCCAATGACACAACTCAACTTATTGGATGCACAAGATTGGTTAAAAACCCTAATTGGTCAAGAATAAGCCTAGGAGGACGAAAATGACCAAATTGATCATCCATTGCCACAAACACACCTATTGGATGCACAAGATTGGTTAAAAACCCTAATTGGACAAGAATAAGCCTAGGGAGGACGAAAATGACCTAATTGATCATCCATTGCCACAAACACACCTATTGGATGCACAAGATTGGTTAAAAACCCTAATTGGACAAGAATATGCCTAGGGAGGACGAAAATGACCTAATTGATCATCCAATGACATAAATGAACTTATTGGATGCACAAGATTAGTTAAAAACCCTAATTGGACAAGAATAAGCCTAGGGAGGATGAAAATAACCTAATTGATCATCCAATGACACAAACACACCTATTGGATGCACAAGATTGGTTAAAAACCCTAATTGGACAAGAATATGCCTAGGGAGGATGAAAATGACCTAAATGTTAATCCAATGACACAAATGAACTTATTAGATGTACCAGATTGGTTAAAAACCCTAATTGGACAAGAATAAGCCTAGGGAGGACGAAAATGACCTAATTGATCATCCAATGACACAAACACACCTATTGGATGCACAAGATTGGTTAAAAACCCTAATTGGACAAGAATATGCCTAGGGAGGACGAAAATGACCTAATTGATCATCCAATGACACAAATGAACTTATTGGATGCACAAGATTAGTTAAAAACCCTAATTGGACAAGAATAAGCTTTGGGAGGACGAAAATTACCTAATTGATCATCCAATGACACAAACACACCTATTGGATGCACAAGATTGGTCTAAAACTCTAAATGAGCAAGAATATGCCTAGGGAGGACGAAAATGACCAAAATGTTAATCCAATGACACAAATGAACGTATTGGATGCACAAGATTGGTTAAAAACCCTAATTGGACAAGAATAAGCCTAGGGAGGACGAAAATGACCTAATTGATCATCCAATGACACAAACACACCTATTGGATGCACAAGATTGGTTAAAAACCCTAATTGGACAAGAATATGCCTAGGGAGGACGAAAATGACCTAATTGATCATCCAATGACACAAATGAACTTATTGGATGCACAAGATTGGTTAAAAACCCTAATTGGACAAGAATAAGCATAAGGAGGACGAAAATGACCTAATTGATCATCCAATGACACAAACACACCTATTGGATGCACAAGATTGGTTAAAAACCCTAATTGGACAAGAATAAGCCTAGGGAGGACGAAAATGACCTAATTGATCATCCAATGACACAAACACACCTATTGGATGCACAAGATTGGTTAAAAACCATAATTGGACAAAAATAAGCCTAAGGAGGACGAAAATGACCTAATTGATCATCCAATGACACAAACACACCTATTGGATGCACAAGATTGGTTAAAAACCCTAATTGGACAAGAATAAGCCTAGGGAGGACGAAAATGACCTAATTGATCATCCAATGACACAAACACACCTATTGGATGCACAAGATTGGTTAGAAACCCTAATTGGACAAGAATAAGCCTAGGGAGGACAAAAATGAACTAATTGATCATCCAATGACACAAACACACCTATTGGATGCACAAGATTGGTTAAAAACCCTAATTGGACAAGAATAAGCCTAGGGAGGACGAAAATGACCTAATTGATCATCCAATGACACAAACACACCTATTGGATGCACAAGATTGGTTAAAAACCCTAATTGGACAAGAATAAGCCTAGGGAGGACGAAAATGACCTAATTGATCATCCAATGACACAAACACACCTATTGGATGCACTAGATTGGTTTAAAACCCTAGTTGGACAAGAATATGCATAGGGAGGACGAAAATGACCTAATTGATCATCCAATGACACAAATGAACTTATTGGATGCACAAGATTGGTTAAAAACCCTAATTGGACAAGAATAAGCCTAGGGAGGACGAAAATGACCTAATTGATCATCCAATGACACAAACACACCTATTGGATGCACAAGATTGGTTAAAAACCCTAATTGGACAAGATGATGCCTAGGGAGGACGAAAATGAACTAAATATTAATTCAATGACACAAACAAACTTATTGGATGCACAAGATTGGTTAAAAACCCTAATTGGACAAGAATAAGCCTAGGGAGGACGAAAATGAGCAAATTGATCATCCAATGACACAAACACACCTATTGGATGCACAAGATTGGTTAAAAACCCTAATTGGACAAGAATAAGCCTAGGGAGGACGAAAATGACCTAATTGATCATCCAATGACACAAACACACCTATTGGATGCACAAGATTGGTTAAAAACCCTAATTGGACAAGAATAAGCCTAGGGAGGACGAAAATGACCTAATTGATCATCCAATGACACAAACACACCTATTGGATGCACAAGATTGGTTAAAAACCCTAATTGGACAAGAATATGCCTAGGGAGGACGAATATGAACTAAATGTTAATCCAATAACACAAATGAACTTATTGGATGCACAATATTGGTTAAAAACCCTAATTGGACAAGAATATGCCTAGGGAGGACTGATATGACCTAAATGTTAATCCAATGACACAAATGTACTTATTGGATGGACAAGATTGGTTAAAAACCCTAATTGGACAAGAATAAGCCTAGGGAGGACGAAAATGACCTAATTGATCATCCAATGACACAAACACACCTATTGGATGCACAAGATTGGTTAAAAACCCTAATTGGACAAGAATAAGCCTAGGGAGGACGAAAATGACCTAATTGATCATCCAATGACACAAACACACCTATTGGATGCACAAGATTGGTTAAAAACCCTAATTGGACAAGAATAAGCCTAGGGAGGACGAAAATGACCTAAATCTTAATCTAATGACAAAACTCAACTTATTGGATGCACAAGATTGGTTAAAAACCCTAATCGGACAAGAATAAGCCTAGGTAGGACGAAAATGACCTTATTGATCATCCAATGACACAAACACACCTATTGGATGCACAAGATTGGTTAAAAACCCTAATTGGACAAGAATAAGCCTAGGGAGGACGAAAATGACCTAATTGATCATCCAATGACACAAACACACCTATTGGATGCACAAGATTGGTTAAAAACCCTAATTGGACAAGAATAAGCCTAGGGAGGACGAAAATGACCTAATTGATCATCCAATGACACAAACACACCTATTGGATGCACAAGATTGGTTAAAAACCCTATTTGGACAAGAATAAGCATAGGGAGGACGAAAATGACCTAATTGATCATCCAATGACACAAACACACCTATTGGATGCACAAGATTGGTTAAAAACCCTAATTGGACAAGAATAAGCCTAGGGAGGACGAAAATGACGTAATTGATCATCCAATGACACAAACACACCTATTGGATGCACAAGATTGGTTAGAAACCCTAATTGGACAAGAATAAGCCTAGGGAGGACGAAAATGACCTAATTGATCATCCAATGACACAAACACACCTATTGGATGCACAAGATTGGTTAAAAACCCTAATTGGACAAGAATATGCCTAGGGAGGACGAAAATGGTCTAATTGATCATCCAATGACACAAATGAACTTATTGGATGCACAAGATTGGTTAAAGACCCTAATTGGACAAGAATAGGCCTAGGGAGGACGAAAATGACCTAATTGATCATCCAATGACACAAACACACCTATTGGATGCACAAGATTGGTTAAAAACCCTAATTGGACAAGAATATGCCTAAGGAGGACGAAAATGACCTAAATCCTAATCCAATGACACAAATGAACTTATTGGATGCACAAGATTGGTTAAAAACCCTAATTGGACAAGAATATGCCTAGGGAGGACGAAAATGACCTAATTGATCATCCAATGACACAAATGAACTTATTGGATGCACAAGATTGGTTAAAAACCCTAATTGGACAAGAATAGGCCTAGGGAGGACAAAAATGACCTAATTGATCATCCAATAACACAAACACACCTATTGGATGCACAAGATTGGTTAGAAACCCTAATTGGACAAGAATAAACCTAGGGAGGACGAAAATGACCTAATTAATCATCCAATGACACAAACACACCTATTGGATGCACAAGATTGGTTAAAAACCCTAATTGGACAAGAATAAGCCTAGGGAGGACGAAAATGACCTAATTGAACATCCAATGACACACACACACCTATTGGATTCACAACATTGGTAAAAAACCTTAATTGGACAAGAATATGCCTAGGGAGGACGAAAATGACCTAATTGATCATCCAATGACACAAACACACCTATTAGATGCACAAGATTGGTTAAAAACCCTAATTGGACAAGAATAAGCCTAGGGAGGACGACAATGACCTAATTAATTATCCAATGACACAAACACACCTATTGGATGCACAAGATTGGTTAAAAACCCAAATTGGACAAGAATATGCCTAGGGAGGACGAAAATGATCTAATTGATCATCCAATGACACAAATGAACTTATTGGATGCACAAGATTGGTTAAAGACCCTAATTGGACAAGAATAGGCCTAGGGAGGACGAAAATGACCTAATTGATCATCCGATGACACAAACACACCTATTGGATGCACAAGATTGGTTAAAAACCCTAATTGGACAAGAATATGCCTAGGGAGTACGAAAATGACCTAATTGATCATCCAATGACACAAATGAACTTATTGGATGCACAAGATTGGTTAAAAACCCTAATTGGACAAGAATATGCCTAGGGAGGACGAAAATGACCTAATTGATCATCCAATGACACAAACACACGTATTTGATGCACAAGATTGGTTAAAAACCCTAATTGAACAAGAATAAGCCTAGGGAGGACGAAAATGACCTAATTGATCATCCAATGACACAAACACACCTATTGGATGCACAAGATTGGTTAAAAACCCTAATTGGACAAGAATATGCCTAGGGAGGACGGAAATGACCTAATTGATCATCCAATGATACAAACACAGCTATTGGATGCACAAGATTGGTTAAAAACCCTAATTGGACAAGAATATGCCTAGGGAGGACGAAAATGACCTAATTGATCATCCAATGACACAAATGAACTTATTGGATGCACAAGATTGGTTAAAGACCCTAATTGGACAAGAATAGGCCTTGGGAGGACGAAAATAACCTAATTGATCATCCAATGACACAACCACACCTATTGGATGCACAAGATTGTTTAAAAACCCTAATTGGACAAGAATATGCCTAGGGAGGACGAAAATGACCTAATTGATCATCCAATGACACAAACACACCTATTGGAGGCACAAGATTGGTTAAAAACCCTAATTGGACAAGAATATGCCTAGGGAGGACGAAAATGACCTAAATGTTAATTCAATGACACAAACGAACTTATTGGATGCACAACATTGGTTAAAAACCCTAATTGCACAAGAATAAGCCTAGGGAGGACGAAAATGACCTAATTGATCATCCAATGACACAAACACACCTATTGGATGCACAAGATTGGTTAAAAACCCTAATTGGACAAGAATAAGCCTAGGGAGGACGAAAATGACCTAATTGATCATCCAATGACACAAACACACCTATTGGATGCACAAGATTGGTTAAAAACCCTAATTGGACAAGAATAAGCCTAGGGAGGACAAAAATGACCTAATTGATCATCTAATGACACAAACACACCTATTGGATGCACAAGATTGGTTTAAAACCCAAGATGGACAAGAATATGCCTAGGGAGGACGAAAATGACCTAATTGATCATCCAATGACACAAATGAACTTATTGGATGCACAAGATTGGTAAAAAACCCTAATTGGACAATAATAAGCCTAGGGAGGACGAAAATGACCTAATTGATCATCCAATGACACAAACACACCTATTGGATGCACAAGATTGGTTAAAAACCCTAATTGGACAAGAATAAGCCTAGGGAGGACGAAAATGACCTAATTGATCATCCAATGACACAAACACACCTATTGGATGCACAAGATTGGTTAAAAACCCTAATTGGACAAGAATAAGCCTAGGGAGGACGAAAATGACCTAATTGATCATCCAATGACACAAACACACCTATTGGATGCACAAGATTGGCTTAAAACCCTAGATGGACAAGAATATGCCTAGGGAGGACGAAAATGACCTAATTGATCATCCAATGACACAAACACACCTATTGGATGCACAAGATTGGTTAAAAACCCTAATTGGACAAGAATAAGCCTAGGGAGGACGAAAATGACCTAATTGATCATCCAATGACACAAACACACCTATTGGATGCACAAGATTGGTTAAAAACCCTAATTGGACAAGAATAAGCCTAGGGAGGACGAAAATGACCTAATTGATCATCCAATGACACAAACACATCTATTGGAAGCACAAGATTGGTTAGAAACCCTAGTTGGACAAGAATATGCCTAGGGAGGACGAAAATGACCTAATTGATCATCCAATGACACAAATGAACTTATTGGATGCACAAGATTGCTTAAAAACCCTAATTGGACAAAAATAAGCATAGAAAGGACGAAAATGACCTAATTGATCATCCAATGACACAAACACACCTATTGGATGCACAAGATTGGTTAAAAACCCTAATTGGACAAGAATAAGCCTAGGGAGGACGAAAATGACCTAATTGATCATCCAATGACACAAACACACCTATTGGATGCACAAGATTGGTTAAAAACCCTAATTGGACAAGAATAAGCCTAGGGAGGACGAAAATGACCTAATTGATCATCCAATGACACAAACACACCTATTGGATGCACAAGATTGGTTAAAAACCCTAATTGGACAAGAATAAGCCTAGGGAGGACGAAAATGACCTAATTGATCATCCAATGACACAAACACACCTATTGGATGCACAAGATTGGTTAAAAACCATTGTTGGACAAGAATATGGCTAGGGAGGATGAAAATGACCTAATTGATCATCCAATGACACAAATGAACTTATTGGATGCACAAGATTGGTTAAAAACCCTAGTTGGACAAGAATATGCCTAGGGAGGACGAAAATGACCTAATTGATCATCCAATGACACAAACACACCTATTGGATGCACAAGATTGGTTAAAAACCCTAATTGGACAAGAATAAGCCTAGGGAGGACGAAAATGACCTAATTGATCATCCAATGACACAAACACACCTATTGGATGCACAAGATTGGTTAAAAACCCTAGTTGGTCAAGAATAAGCCTAGGGAGGACGAAAATGACCTAAATATTAATTCAATGACACAAACAAAGTTATTGGATGCACAAGATTGGTTAAAAACCCTAATTGGAAGAGAATAAGCCTAGGGAGGACGAAAATGACCTAATTGATCATCCAATGACACAAACACACCTATTGGATGCACAAGATTGGTTAAAAACCCTAATTGGACAAGAATAAGCCTAGGGAGGAAGAAAATGACATAATTGATCATCCAATGACACAAACACACCTATTGGATGCACAAGATTGGTTAAAAACCCTAATTGGACAAGAATAAGCCTAGGGAGGACGAAAATGACCTAATTGATCATCCAATGACACAAACACACCTATTGGATGCACAAGATCGGTGAATAACCCTAATTGGACAAGAATATGCCTAGGGAGGACGAAAATGACCTAATTGATCATCCAATGACACAAACACACCTATTGGATGCACAAGATTGGTTAAAAACCCTAATTGGACAAGAATATGCCTAGGGAGGACGAAATTGACCTAATTGATCATCCAATGACACAAACACAACTATTAGATGCACAAGATTGGTTAAAAACCCTAATTGGACAAGAATAAGCCTAGGGAGGACGAAAATGACCTAATTGATCATCCAATGACACAAACACACCTATTGGATGCACAAGATTGGTTAAAAACCCTAATTGGACAAGATGATGCCTAGGGAGGACGAAAATGAACTAAATATTAATTCAATGACACAAACAAACTTATTGGATGCACAAGATTGGTTAAAAACCCTAATTGGACAAGAATAAGCCTAGGGAGGACGAAAATGAGCAAATTGATCATCCAATGACACAAACACACCTATTGGATGCACAAGATTGGTTAAAAACCCTAATTGGACAAGAATAAGCCTAGGGAGGACGAAAATGACCTAATTGATCATCCAATGACACAAACACACCTATTGGATGCACAAGATTGGTTAAAAACCCTAATTGGACAAGAATAAGCCTAGGGAGGACGAAAATGACCTAATTGATCATCCAATGACACAAACACACCTATTGGATGCACAAGATTGGTTAAAAACCCTAATTGGACAAGAATAAGCCTAGGGAGGAGGAAAATAACCTAAATGATAATCCAATGACACAACTCAACTTATTGGATGCACAAGATTGGTTAAAAACCCTAATTGGACAAGAATAAGCATAGGGAGGACGAAAATGACCTAATTGATCATCCAATGACACAAACACACCTATTGGATGCACAAGATTGGTTAAAAACCCTAATTTGACAAGAATATGCCTAGGGAGGACGAAAATGACCTAAATATTAATTCAATGACACAATCAAAGTTATTGGATGCACAAGATTGGTTAAAAACCCTAATTGGACAAGAATAAGCCTAGGGAGGACGAAAATGACCTAAATGTTAATCCAATGACACAAATGAACTTATTGGATGCACAAGATTGGTTAAAAACCCTAATTGGGCAAGAATAAGCCTAGGGAGGACGAAAATGACCTAATTGATCATCCAATGACACAAACACACCTCTTGGAAGCACAAGATTGGTTAAAAACCCTAATTACACAAGAATATGCCTAGGGAGGACGAAAATGACCTAAATGTTAATCCAATGACACAAATGAACTTATTGGATGCACAAGATTGGTTAAAAACCCTAATTGGGCAAGAATAAGCCTAGGGAGGACGAAAATTACCTAATTGATCATCCAATGACACAAACACACCTATTGGATGCACAAGATTGGTTTAAAAACCTAGTTGGACAGCAATATGCCTAGGGAGGACGAAAATGACCTAATTGATCATCCAATGACACAAATGAACTTATTGGATGCACAAGATTGGTTAAAAACCCTAATTGGACAAGAATAAGCCTACGGAGGACGAAAATGACCTAAATATTAATTCAATGACACAATCAAAGTTATTGGATGCACAAGATTGGTTAAAAACCCTAATTGGACAAGAATAAGCCTAGGGAGGACGAAAATGACCTAATTGATTATCCAATGACACAAACACACCTATTGGATGCACAAGATTGGTTAAAAACCCTAATTGGACAAGAATAAGCCTAGGGAGGACGAAAATGACCTAATTGATCATCCAATAACACAAACACACCTATTGGATGCACAATATTGGTTTAAAACCCTAGTTGGACAAGAATATGCCTAGGGAGGACGAAAATGACCTAATTGTTCATCCAATGACACAAATGAACTTATTGGATGCACAAGATTGGTTAAAAACCCTAATTGGACAAGAATAAGCCTAGGGAGGACGAAAATGACCTAATTGATCATCCAATGACACAAACACACCTATTGGATGCACAAGATTGGTTAAAAACCCTAATTGGACAAGAATATGGCTAGGGAGAACGAAAATGACCTAAATATTAATTCAATGACACAAACAAAGTTATTGGATGCACAAGATTGGTTAAAAACCCTAATTGGATAAGAATAAGCCTAGGGAGGACGAAAATGACCTAATTGATCATCCAATGACACAAACACACCTATTGGATGCACAAGATTGGTTAAAAACCCTAATTGGACAAGAATATGCGTAGGGAGGACGAAAATGACCTAAATATTAATTCAATGACATAAACAAACTTATTGGATGCACAAGATTGGTTAAAAACCCTAATTGGACAAGAATAAGCCTAGGGAGGACGAAAATGACCTAATTGATCATCCAATGTCACAAACACACCTATTGGAAGCACAAGATTGGTTAAAAACCCTAATTGGACAAGAATATGCCTAGGGAGGACGAAAATGACCTAATTGATCATCCAATGACACAAACACACCTATTGGATGCACAATATTGGTTAAAAACCCTAATTTGACAAGAATATGCCTAGGAAGGACGAAAATGACCTAAATGTTAATCCAATGACACAAATGAACTTATTGGATGCACAAGATTGGTTAAAAACCTTAATTGGACAAGAATAAGCCTAGGGAGGACGAAAATGACCTAATTGATCATCCAATGTCACAAACACACCTATTGGAAGCACAAGATTGGTTAAAAACCCTAATTGGACAAGAATATGCCTAGGGAGGACGAAAATGACCTAATTGATCATCCAATGACACAAACACACCTATTGGATGCACAATATTGGTTAAAAACCCTAATTTGACAAGAATATGCCTAGGAAGGACGAAAATGACCTAAATGTTAATCCAATGACACAAATGAACTTATTGGATGCACAAGATTGGTTAAAAACCCTAATTGGACAAGAATAAGCCTAGGGAGGACGAAAATGACCTAATTGATCATCCAATGACACAAACACACCTATTGGATGCACAAGATTGGTTAAAAACCCTAATTGGACAAGAATAAGCCTAGGGAGGACAAAAATGACCTAATTGATCATCCAATGACACAAACACACGTATTGGATGCACAAGATTGGTTAAAAACCCTAATTGGACAAGAATAAGCCTAGGGAGGACGAAAATGACCTAATTGATCATCCAATGACACAAACACACCTATTGGATGCACAAGATTTGTTAAAAACCCTAATTGGACAAGAATATGCCTAGGGAGGACGGAAATGACCTAATTGATCATCCAATGATACAAACACACCTATTGGATGCACAAGATAGGTTAAAAACCCTAATTGGACAATAATATGCCTAGGGAGGACGAAAATGACCTAATTGATCATCCAATGACACAAATGAACTTATTGGATGCACAAGATTGGTTAAAGACCCTAATTGGACAAGAATAGGCCTTGGGAGGACGAAAATGACCTAATTGACCATCCAATGACACAACCACACCTATTGGATGCACAAGATTGTTTAAAAACCCTAATTGGACAAGAATATGCCTAGGGAGGACGAAAATGACCTAATTGATCATCCAATGACACAAACACACCTATTGGAGGCACAAGATTGGTTAAAAACCCTAATTGGACAAGAATATGCCTAGGGAGGACGAAAATGACCTAATTGATCATCCAATGACACAA